>JADRCD010231828.1:0-16986 GCA_019843815.1 Montemys delectorum | reverse complement strand
AGTTCCCAAGTGTTTCTAGTGAGAAGGAGTCTCAGAAGGCTGAGCAGTTGCCACCCTGAACTACTTATTACCAAAAGGAAGACAGTGTCAGACACTTCTTTCCTGGTGGCAAGGCCAAGAGTCTAAGGAAAGCATCAACTCCAACAGAGAAGGGCTGGAGAACACTCCAGGGAGAGAACTGGGGCATCTTGTGCCTTGTACGATTCCAGGATTCTTGTGACTTGCTAACTGACAGCTATGTCACGCTCTCAATCCCTGCTACAAGGGAAATCTCCTTTTCCTGCCATTTTCCCATTCTCAACTCATCAGTCTGCACAAAGACTATTTACTTCTTTCTTTAGTTTACTAGTCTCTGAATCCAGAAGAACCATGCTGAAGAATTAACAGCCTTATCTGGATTTGGATGATAGGATCCTAGATTCTGATCCCAATGTTATAGTTAAATGTGTCTCACTGGAGTGCTGGAGGAAGCCTATGCATTTGTCTTATGAACAGTTATACATAGGAGGAATTATAACGGAGACTAACCTACTTTTGAAACTGTGCTGATGATTTTAGGTAGCCCCTTCCCTTACTGGCTCTTGACTTGACTTTGTGTTATGGTTTAGACATGAAGGGTTCCCAAGAGTTCATTTATTCAAAGGTTAGACCCCATCTGGTTATGTAACTTGAGGATATTTTGAAAACTATAGCATGTAGGGCCTGGGTAGAGGAAGTATGTCCCTATAGTCAGGTTACTGGGATATATTTCCATTGGTCCTTTTCTGTCATACATTGCTTCCTATCTATGAAGTAGAAACTTTCTTCTGGTACACATTCACACCACCATGATGCTCAGCCCATGCTCATGGAGTCAAGTGACCTCTAAAGTCACAAGCCATCATAAATCCTTCCTTCCACATGTTGTATTCTTCTCAAGTGTTTTATTGTGATGACAAGAATAGAACCTGGAAGTTTGGAGGTTAGTGATGAAAAGAATCAATCTGGGGCTTAAGGTAAGTGATTCCAAAATAAAGCAATGGGCAGGTTAGAGCTATAATTCTTTTGTTAGTCACCGTGTGCCTGACTTTGGCTAGCGGAACAAAGCAAATGTGACGTAAGCAAAGGCGAAAAGAAAAACTCCATTGGAGCTTGTTCTGTCTGTCTCCACTACCACCTGAACAAGCCCAGAAAGACAGATTGGAAAATGATGGGCTTGGTGATGGGAAAATTTGTAGAAAGGCCTTGTGTCCCAAGACTAACAGAAAACAGCCCAACTTAGTAACCTACTGAAGGAAGAAAATGCCAGTTATCCCATAGAAGCATTCTGACATTTAAGCCACTGCACCTTAAGGTGCTTTTTGCAGCATCACAAGTTAACCAAAGATTCAAAGAGGAGAGAATCTAGCAAGGAAAAGCCAGGGGAGGTAACAACAAGGTAGAGAAATGTCTAGGGAAACGTGGTGCCAAGTGTGAGAGAGGGTATCTCCTGCTAAATAATTTGTAAAGGGAGACAATGGTCACTGGAAGCCAGGAAAAAGAAAGTCCCATGATTTAAGTCCAATAGGAAAATTAAAGATGGAGACAAAAGTGTGGGTAATACCTTTGGGAGTTTATGGGATGGCACGGAAGAACACGGAAGCGTGAGAGAATGAGTTAGGACAAGTCTTCAGAAGTAATGCTCCCAACAAGAAGGAGCTCCCCTTTGTTAGAAATGTGAGCAAATTAACTGGGCACTTAGTGGAAACACTCAGTGAAAATCTAAAAGGTGTGACCCAGAGTCTGTGGTGTTAAACAACTATGCCAAGAGTTGCGATGTGTACTTTCTTTGCAATGATTATTAACTCCATACATTAGCAGTACTGGTAGACATAAACTTTAAGTAATTAAAGTACTTTTTAGGCAATGGGTGCTGAGTCAGATCCAACATAGCCAAGGAATATCAAGGATTCTCAAATTAGGTGCCAATGAGCATCCCATAGGGGCAAGGTTGGGAGAAATGGCTCAGTGGTTAAAAGCACTGGCTGCTCTTACAGAGGATCCAGGTTGGCTTCCCTGATCCTGCATAGAAGTTGGGATTCAAAAAACTGATACACCAGCCAAATAAACAACTCCCCAACAAACAAACAAACAAACAACAAAACAAGATGGACAACATCTGAGGGATAGAGCCTGAGGTTAACTTCTGGCTTGTACAAGTGTGCAAATATGCTCTCACATGCAAAAGCATCCACATAAACACGCACACACCCTTGCACATATACCACACAAATCATTTAGAGGGGATCTGAATTTCTGGGAGTCAGGTCTAGATATTACAAAGGCTCCCCCAGATGATTGAATTACAGAGTGGGAAGATCCTGGAAGAGATGATATAACTCTTCAACCAAGAATCCATCATATTTCTGAGAAATGAGAAATAAATGCAAAACTCTCAGAATGTCATTTTCATATATTTAGTGATTGATCTAAATGGCTATTAACCTCAGAGATCATGCTAGGACTCGATGACTAATGGCTATTTCTGAGTCAAAAATGAAATAGCATTTATTTTCATGATGTAATAAAAGTCAAGTGAGCATTAACTCAGACCCTGTGAATCAGCGAATATGGTTAAGCTAGCTATGGAAATAGATGAGAAGATGTCATACAAGATTTTGAGATTTTGGTAGAAAATTTCAAACTATTTGAGGGAATAAAAAGACATTAAAGAGATCAGTCTGATAATTACATGAATAATACAGCCTGATGCCTGAGACAATAAAGAATGATAGAGAACTCTGATAAATTAGATTTGGTGGGGGAGAGGGATCCTTGTGACAGTCAACCTCTCTTTTTTAAAAAAAGGCTAATTTAGCTCAAAGGTTGCCGATTTATGAGCCTCTGAGTCACATTAGAAGCTTTTATAATAGAGATATAAATGTAACTACCCAGTTATAGAGAAGGGGTCGGGAAGACTTTTCAAGAAGGGCTAATCATGGATGCATTTTAAAGGCTAGAGAAGTTTGTCATCTTTCAATTTAGCTTAAAAACCTTTCATTCTGTGACCATTTCACATACGAACAAGCAAAAAAGATCACAGAATGCCTATCTGCTCTTCATTAAGACTCTAAATCTTAATACTCAGCATCACCACAAGCAAATTCTCGCTAATACAACAGTGTCATCTAATCTGTACACTTTATTTAAATAAAACTAGCTGGTAGAGTCTTTATGCCTGGAGCCATAGGCTCAGTGCCCAGTACTGCGCAAAAAAAAAAACTAAAGCAACCAAACAAAACCCAAATAACACCAACTTTCCTACTAATGACCTTCATTGTTCAAGACCCACGTCATGAAATCTGGCCTCCTTTAAAATATAATAGTTGCTTGTTTGTTTGGTGACTCATGACTTTGACATTTTTAAGGGGGTGTTGATCAGCTATTTTATAGAACGACCCTTAGCCTGAGTTTGTTTTGTTGCCTATGATTTAAGATCAAATTATATACTTTAGGGACAAATAGTAAGAGATGATGCCATATCTAACCTAGTACATTATAGACACTGAAGTGTTATGGCATGGGAATCTTTATGTTTGACCATTAAAGCCGGGCAGTATCTGCCATGTTTCTCTATTGCAATAATGTTGGTTTTCCTCTGTTACTAATATTGCACTGGCTGGTTGGTATTTTGAGACTTCATTGGCGTTGGGCTTCTTTTTAAAAAGAGATGTAGTTGTCTGTCTGTCTATCTGTCTCTGTCTCTGTTTCTCTCTGTCTCTGTCTCTCTCTCACTCTCTCTCTCTGTTTTAAGTACATTTTTGTTTTGGGCGTTGAACATCATTTCACACTCATCTGTATTTTTTTTTCTCTCAAGCATAGAATCTGTCATTTTCTAGGGAACATTGGCAGCTTTTATTGAAGAATTAATTCAGGCACCAAGATTAATCATTGTGTTCATTAGTAATGGACACCACTGGTTCTTGTCTCTCTGTACAAAAAGAGCTAGGGAGTATGTGTGGGAAGTCAGAGATATACTTGTATTTACCTGTCACTATACTTCTATATGTATCTATGTGCATTTCTATGTGTACCTGTAAACTTTAAAATCATGAGTTCACATTTCTATTCCAGTATTAATCCAACACCACAGACTTCATTCTATCTTAATTTTTTCCTTATTTGTAATTTTCTCTAATTGTGAGAAACCTGATTCTCATTTCCCATTAACACATTAATTTAATCTTACAAATACTTGAATAGTTTATAAAAGTCCATTGTTGTACTCTTTTAAAGTTACATATATTCATTTTCATATGCATATGTTTAAGAATGCCCTTGCCCATATAAATGAGACTCACTATATGCCCAACAAATAGAGAGCCAAAGCACTGTACAGTGACTGATCTTGTATTTCAGTCTGTGTGCAACTTTTTGTGGTTAAGCAAGCCATGGCTGAAGCAATTTAACCAATCACCAATATATCCAGCATACAATAGCAGAAAGACCAGGGCTGAATTCAGGAAAAAGAATTCCAGTAATACAGAAAAGAATTGGGAACCCACAAATGCACTCAAGCACGTGCACACGCGCACGCACACACACACACACACGCACACACACACACACACACACACACACACACACACACACACACACTTAACTATTAGTATCGATAAGACATAGTTCCCCTGTAATGTGGTGGCTTGTCATGGCCTGTCCAATCATGGTGAACCTTCAGACTGACAATGGAAATGCAGGAATTAGTGATACTCTTTCTCTCAGCATCATGGGCTCACAGGAATCTGACAGCACAGGGGTATCTTCAATAGTCAAACTGACAGCTTCATGGTTTCTTCCCTGGGGACGTTTCTTCTCCTTTGATTTCTATAGTCATTTGTGGAGTTTTTTAAGTTGGCTACATGGTTTTAACATTCACTTTTCTGTAAGTATTGCTAGGCTTGCTACTCATAGACTGGTTGTATAGGGCTCCTATTTATCCAGCAATACAGCTCTTTTTCAGACTTGCTCATCACGAGGGACTAGTCACTCTTCCAGGGTAGGAACCACAGGCAGAGAATCCATCTCTGATCATTGTAATTGAGTCTAAGAATTTCTACTGTCTCAAAACAGGCTCTGACATACAGCCATCCCTGAAAACCAGTGTAATAGTTGCTGCCTTTACCTTGGCCTCTGTTTCTGGGAAGTTTCAAGCCACCTGGAGACTAGTTAGTTTCTCCCCAACCACATGTTTCCTTATAGCTGCTTTGTTCGCTTTGTTGTATGAAGACTGTTTAGTGGGAAACATTAGGAAATGGCAGGCGGCATTAGGTTTACTTCCTGCCTTCATCTTAGCTTCTGACTTTACTTGTTGAACTCTTACTTTGGAGAGGCATATTTAGCCTTTGCTTACTTCTAGAATGAATTCATTTTGGATTGCAGTCCATGCCCAGTAATGGCCTCCATAAGCAACGCCAACTGTTCTTCCCATTCTGTTTTTAGATAGCTATACTCTTTAGAAGTCATATTTTTAGTTTAGGATTTTCTCATAATCCAAAATCCTGAATCTCTCCTACAATTTTTCCCTGACACACCTTGTGGACTTATAGCCTTAATCTCAAGGGGTTACCTTTGTTCAGACAAGCCTACATACTGCATCCCACTCCTGGAACTAAATTCTGTATCAGCTAGAAAATTTGATACGTACAATCAACAGAAGCCTGGATCAAATCAGCTTTAGTAATAAAGAAATGCATTCACTTTTGTAACTAAAGTCAGAGATGAGGCAGGACTCAGAGTCTGGTGGGATTCATTCAGCTGCATCCTTCTCTCTGAGATGATTCTATAAGCTCACTCCATCCCATGGGCAAAATGACTTTAAAAGTTCCCTTAACATTATCATTCTCTAATTCTGTGAGGAAAAGCAGAATAACCTTTCTTTTTTTCTTTTTTCTTTTTTTAGATGTATTATTTATATAGCATTCTGCATGCATGTATGCCTACAGGTCAGAAGAAGGCACCAGATCTTATTAAAGATGGTTGTGAGCCACTATGTGGTGGTTGGGAATTGAACTCAGGACCTTGGAAGAGAAGTCAGTGCTCTTAACCTTTGAGCCATATCTCTAGCCCCAACAATAATTATTTGATAAAAATATTGCATACCAGAGTCTGCTTGGGCTGCTTAGGTTTCTTTTTTTTTTTTTCAAATTGCCAAGCTGTGACTGTTTATTAACTGACCAGATTACAAAACTACCGTGGGTGACACCTTAGTTCATCCATCTAATAAGCCTGTTTATCTGGTCTTCCCTGTTGCCAGCATCTCCACCTTCTACAAAGTGAGTTGTCTTTTTCTTCATTCCACCTCATGGGGAAGAGAATTTGAAGGCCACAGGAAGTTATTTACTTCCTTGAAGCGTTTCCCGACTGTATAGATCTCATGAATTAGATCCTCCATGCAGATGATGCCAAATTTACCAAGAGATCGAGCAATCAAGGAATTATCTGTCAAGGCAATCCGCTTCTTATTGATTTTGCCATAGCCTCGCTTGTAGATGAGCTCATTTACTGACTTCAGGTTGGGGTACCCCCATGCAATGTATGGTTCCACAATCCTCAGCATGTTAATTGAAGCCTTGTTGAGCTTAACAAAGGTGCCATTGAAGATCTGTCGAAGACGAAGAAGCTGCAATACCTTGCGGACCTTTGGGCTTACTCCATTGATACCTCGGATTCTGATGACAAACGCCAGTTTCGGTTCTGCGGGCACATAGAAGTTCCCAGCTTTCCTTGCCATCCTGGCCATTCGGATCTCAGTCCGGTACATCTGCCTGTACTCCTTGTGATAGTGCTTTGCCTTCTCATAGATGAGCTTCCTCCTTGCCTTTCGCAGTGTCTTCAGGGCAAACTTCTTCCTCAAGCGCTTCACCTTCAACTCTGCGAAATTCCTTCGCTTTTCCTTAAGGGTTTCTGGCACAGCAGGAACCTTTTTCTTAAGAGTTTTTGGCAAGGCAGGAACCTTTTTCTTAAGGGTTTCCAGTGGCAACCTTCTTTTTCTTCTCTGGAACGACCTCCCAGAAAAGGAGAGCTGCCTAGGTTTCTTAATAATGGAGAATAAAAGGAAGGTTGGATATTATGGATTAAACCAAACATGGGCAATCCTATAGTGGTGTTTGACAACAGCAGGAACCTAATTGAGAAAAAGACACCGTTAGAAAATGGGAAGTATATTTTGGTTAGTAGCTAGCAGGATTCATGGCCTGTTGTTATGCTATCAGGATTTCAAAAAAGGGATTTATATTCTTTTATCAAAATGATGGTGTTGAAGGCTGAAGTGAAGGCTGGAGCAGGTATGATGTTTGCTGCTCAAGGATGAGGATCTGAGCTCAGATTCCCAACACTCCCTCAAGAGCTGCATAGGTGCACACATTTGTAACACTAGTGCTAAGAGCAGAGATGGCATTTCCCAGGAAGTTACTGGCCAGTAAGCAACTCCATCAGCAGCAAGCTCAAGGTTGAATTAGAGGATCCATGACCCGTCTCAATCAATAATGTAGAGAGCAAAAAAAACATACCATCATCAATGCTGATGTCCATGTGTGCATGCATGAGCAAGTTTACCCATATACACATGTGCATGCACACCCAGAACTATACACACAAAACGCATGCAATAAGACTAAATGACAGAAAAAAAATGTAATGGCATTAATCTATACCTGAAATTATCTTAGTGTCTCTTTACGGAATATATCAAGAACCTTAGCTGCTATTAATCTTGCTTGTAGTTCAGTGACTAGCATTTGCTTTATGAATGAAAAATAATGTGTTGTGTTTATCCCAAATCTCTGAGGCTTGGAAGCATAGTATCTCAAACCTCCAGGGCATGAATATTTCACTTGAAATGTTTGGACATAAAGCTTCCCAGCTGGTAAGTGAATAGCCAAAACCTGGCCCCAGACTTGCTGACTCTACAAATGCATTTCCAATGACTCTAAGCTTCTCCAGTGTGTTAAAATAGGCCCTCAGAACTTGAGCACAGCTGTGTTCAGAATACATGCAGGAAATACATAAAAGTTCTGACAGCCAGTATCCAAAAAGTAACTCGAAAGATCAACAAAAGTCTGAAACTGGCTCCAAGTGATATTTGCTATACTGACTTGAAGCTATCACAGCAAGCAAAAAGATTGATTTGGAGACAGAAATTATCAAAGCCATTTTGTCAACAGGATGATCTGAGCTTGTAGACAAAGCAATATATAGAGAAAGAAGAAACAGAATGGATTTTGCTCACAAGCTGACTCAGAACATTGCTTCATCTCTGACTTCAATTATAAAGATGTACATCTTTCTACTGGCTCAAAGTTAAAAATCATATCTTGCCAGGAAGTTGGAAAAGAATTGATCTGGTGCAGTTTCTCATTTTCCTATTGTAATGTATAGTGTGATTGGTAAAGCACACTAGAATTCTGCTTACAGCATTGTCTTTGTTGACAATAAACCCTCTTAATCTGATAGGTTAGTGGAGAGACATTAGCAATAGAGGAAATAACTAACCTTGACTGATTGTTCACCAAGTCATAGATTTTCATATGTAACTACTCATTAAATAAATATTGACTAACTTCAGAGTGGTTGTCATCAGGTAGTTGCTAGGCATATAGAATTTGCCACACTCGAAGGAGACATCCATGCTTCAATGAAGATAAGAAATCAGGAGTCCAGATGAATAGTGGTGGTGTACGCCTTTAATCCCAGCACTTGGAAGGCAGAGGCAGGCAGATTTCTGAATTCGAGGTCAGCCTGGTCTAAAGAGTGAGTTCCAGGATAGCCAGGGCTACACAGAGAAACCCTGTCTCAAAAAAACAAAAACAAACAAAAGAAAGAAAGAAAGAAAGAAAGAGAGAGAGAAAGAGAGAGAGAGAGAGAGAGAGAGAGAGAGAGAGAGAGAGAGAGAGAGAGAGAGAGAGAGAGAGAGAGAGAGAGAGAAAGGAAAAAAGAAAATCAGGAGTCCAAAATATCTGAGCTCAAACTAGCTTCACCATAGTCTGTGAGATGCTGGGCACGTAGGGCCAATCAACTTACCTCTGTCTCATTTTCTTCATTTCATGGAGTTGCATATGCAGTTGCTTATGCATATGCAGGTTGTGAAATAATACACTGTTGTACTTGCTACATCTAAGGCACTGCCTGACCCTCCACTCCATGTGATTTGTATTACCATCTGGTTCCTAACCCCAAAGAGCTTACACTAAAGTAGAACAAACAGAAATAAGTCTGAACATTTCATTTCCCTAAAATGCACTGAGATAAGTGTTACTTTCTCCATTTTTTTGCAAGCAAGGAAATTGCAATTTCAACATTCAAGGCCTCAATTAAGGAACAAATGGGCCAGAATTAAAAAATCCTGTGACACTGCGTTTGAAGCCCATATTCTCACCAACTTTCTGGATGAAAAATTGATAGGTAGGGCTTCTAGTCTTCATTTCAGGCCAATACAAAAGCCCTGGGAAGTTTTTAAAGAGTAATAGGTACAAGAATCATATTTTAATTTGCTTAAATCATATATAATACAATACTATATGTTATATTAGAAGTAAGTTCAAAATCTCCTCAAGATTCTAATAGGTACTTATCTTAAGACTTTTCTAGCAGGAACAGTCTGACTCCTCAATAGAAGATAGCATCCATCAAAATGCTCCAGCAGAAGCAGCAGCATTCCAGAATTTTCCTCCACCGTGGTTCCATAGTCTAGTCACCTCTCTGGATGGTAGAGGTAGAAAAAAGGCCCATGTAAATTGTGCTACCTTTACTGAAAGTTATTGCCACAGGGTGAAAAGATACCCTTAAGTACCCACATAGCATGCCCAGCAATGTGTGGATGGATGGGAAAGAGAATGGTAGGAATCCACTCTCCCTCGTCCATGTTGGACTGACAAATTAAACAGCATCCTTCCTTCTCAAATGGAGAAAGAAGCAGCTTGGGAAATGTCCCAAACAAGCGCAGCTGTTCTGTGTTTCTGGAGAGGACGCCAATAACATTTTGTTCCTTGGGGTTCCCAAAAATGAAAATGCTTGCATATTCATAAAAACAAACAAACCCATAGGAATAATTATCATATCAACCAATATGTCATATTGATATTTATTTAAGCTCATTAAATAATAGCATATATTCTATTTGGATCTTTATTCTTTCTGTTGAGACTCAACCAAGGGAAGGAGAATAGTACATCAGGCACCAATGCCCCCTGGGATATGCAGCCACTCAGTGGTTAAGCTTCTGTAGCCTTGAATTGGGATATTTTCAGGAATTCGTGCGAGAGCCTTGTTCATGAGCAGCTGAGGATGACCTTGGATTTCTTATCCCCCTGCCTCCACTTCCTGAGTGACAGCATTTACAGGTACATACCAAGTCCAGTTTATGCAGTGCTGTGGATCAAACCCAAGGCTTTGTGCATGCTAGGTAAGCAACTGAGCTACATCTCTAACCCCATCTCCAGACTCTAATCCTTCAATTTAGTCATTTGAGTAAATAAAAACAGAGATGTTCCAATAAAACCAAAAGCATTGGACTCTGAAGAATGGTTACTAACGTTGTAGCTTTCATTATTTCACCTTATCTTTAGGATCCAAGAAGGACATGCATGATGCTGTCCGGTAGCTCCTGACAATGGTGGAAATACTTCTTCCTCATTACTTATTCCTCCCCCTTACCTCAAGCAGCAGGCGGTGCTGAGCTCTCTAGCATCCACAGACCAGTCCTCCAATATTCAGGAGATGAATAGTAACATGGTTACCCATAAAAATCAGTCAGGAAAGTGCAGCCATAAAGAGAGATGGCTTGGCATATTCTCCAGACTACCACTGTCCAATAGTAATATAATTCGACCCATATGCATAGTTTACAATATTTTAATAATTTTAATGGTGCATTTTAATTAACCCAACATATCCAAACTATTAAAAATCAATAATAAGACAATTATTTTTTTTTTGTTGTTGTTGTTACTAGGTCTTCAAAATCTGGTGTGCACATTATACTTATAGCATACCTCAATTTGGTCCACTATAATTCACATGCTCAGTAGCCACTTATGCTTAATTAATACCTTGTTATCATAAGTCTAGCCCATCTCAACCCAAATGTTAGTTGACACACTTAATTAATATATACAAACATGTAACACATGAAAATTTTCTGATGTTTGCTGATTATTTGGGGTTGAATTTGTAGCCAGCTGGTCTCTAATTTAGTGTGAAGAATGAGGCTTCAGTTAGTGAGACGTGGACTTTTTAATTAGATAAAATTGTCAGAAAATGCAAAACAAAACAACAACAACAAAAAAACTATGGTTGTAGGAATCTTTGAATGGAGATATTTAAGCAAAGGAAAGCTGTCTGTCTACCTGAAAGGCTGACCACACTGATCTAATTATGAGCTCTTGAAGATGCAGGAAGAGCTCAAAGTGGAGACTACCTAGAGTTTAAAGTCAACATGTATTTGAACTCCTGTTGTGAGCACCCCAGCTCCTATGAATGATGATTGATACAAGAAATGATTAAGTTAGACTGCTAAGAATCTATTGGATGTGTGCGTAAAAAAGATGTCTTGGGTGTAGCTCAACCAAGGTTCCTCTCTAAACAAGGATTTGGGTTTATAAGACAAGGTCTCAGGAAACAATGGAGAAGTGAGAGCAGGAACCCCAGTTCTGGATGCAGAAGTGAGACACTGCCCTGGGCAACCTGTACTTGATCCCATTGGGTTCTGTTGAGTGATCATGTAGAAAGTACTTTGAATAGGAGCTAGTGAGAAGTACAGGAGCCAGGATCTTTATCCTCCATTCCTTCTCTTTTCCAGGGTGGTAATCCAAGCACGTCTGGCCTGGTCTGTTCTTAAGTTGGGTTCCCTCAGGTTGGGGGCAGCACTCTGAGTATTATGGTTTCCATTGGCTGGCCTCTCAAAGCCTTCTCAGGCCTTTGCCTAGTTCCTGTAGGCAGAGTCTGGCTGAGGTGGGTTTTCTCAGATTGCCTATCCCTTAGGGTCCTCTCTGATCCATTGACACTACCTACCCTCTGCTGCCCACCTCAGATACAAAAGATATTTGAGTTCCCTTGGGATTCCCTCTCTGAGTCCTACCAATGAGTAGTTCCATCAACCTTTTTACCATTGAATTTTTGAGAGCTCTGTACCATCCCTGAACTGGGGAGCATTTATAAGAACTTTGACCCCCTTGGCAATATTGGGATTCTGAAGTTACATAAGTGAATAGTTTCGGGATAGGCGTGCAAGACTTGGATTTACTCTCTCCTCTGGTCAGTACCTCCACACCCTTCCCCTTTCCCTCTCCCATGACACATGTGATTTGAGTCGAACAAGAGAAGGAAATCATGCATCCAAAGTAGCCCTCCCTTACTAGCCATATCCCAGCAATCCCAGCAAGGCCATTCCCCTCTTGCATGTAGCTCTTTATATGCAAGTGAAGGGGAGGTCCTCTGTGGGATTCCTAACTACTTCTGACCTTCTAACTAAGTATTTGGTTGAAAAAATCTGTGAACCCCAACTTTGAGACTTGTTTCTGAAGCAGGACCTGACCTATGGAACATCTAGTGACAGAAGTCAGAGACAGCCACCTCTCCCGGGTGGCTTAAGTGCAGTCCTGCTTAGATATACTGAGAGTGGTCCAATTCCCTCCATCTCTCCCAACATTTGGGTTTTATTTTCATAAGTTTAACTTGTATTACTTTCTTCCCAACAATTAAAAGCAATTTCTAAGTTGTTTTAAAAGTGGGGAAAGTACTTTTTCCTTCTCTTAGGTTTATGGGGGAAAAATGTTCAGAGTCATATAGAAAAGCAGTCCAAGTAAGTGCCCTTCGCTCCACCAATGTTCTAACCGTTTAACAATGCAGGAGTCTTACCAAAAGTGCGATCAGAACATAAGCATTGGGAAACAGCCCTCCCCTCCTCCAATCCTGCTTAGCCTCAAGAAATTTGCAATGAATTAAGCTGGATTCCCACACTAAACGATTTCCATTTCCACCCCCTAGGGAGGAATAGGGAGGGCAATACCACGAGAATATATTTTTAAATGCCAGTGAGACTTCAAATTCAAAGTAATATAAATCTCTCCCTTTCTTTGATGTATAGCAGAGAGGTCTATGCTAAAGCCATCCCCTCTGTGCCATTTCTTTTTTTTCCCTCAGAGTCTGCGTGAATCATCAGAGCTATAAAACTCTATGACTGAATACTGATAATTACAGGACTTTTAACTGTCAGAGAACGATGACTCTGGCCCTCCAATGGAGCTGACTTATTCAGCCATAGATTTTCTGTCAGCATGCAGTCGTGGGGTCTGATGATCTGTCTCTGTGGAGGGTTTGGTATATAAGCTTGGTTACCACCGAGGCTAGAAGGGCAGCTCAATGGAGCCTTCCCAGAATGTCTGATTAAACTAGGCTGCCCAGACGAGCGGGCGAGGCAGCCTTTTCCAGAGTATCTTCTACACCCCCCACCCCGAGCACTGCAACTCTCCCAGAGGCATGCATGAGCCAGCACGGTGGCAGGATGTCTAGCTATGGGAGCACAAGCCTTTATTCTGCCACTCTCACAGGACATCAGTCATCATAGGTGTCATTGCACAGGAGATTGGCTTAAAATCTGTGATTTAGTCTTTTCCGAAAAATAAAAGTAATGTGCCTTTAAATGACAACGTGTCCCCTCAGTAATACTTAGCAATAAATTTGCAACATAGAAGGATTGGTGTTGAACTTGCTCAGCATCTTCCATCCTATGATTTGTTCCTGCCACTCATTGGCTGATGTCAATCAGTGGATGGGTCCCACTTCCATCATTCTGCTTAAAGACAGGGCAGTATGTACTTCGTAGGCACATGATTTTCATTCAGTCTCAGAGCCAATAACTACCCAGGTCATGTCTAAAAGTCAGATCTCCTCACCCTCAGAGAGTATTACAACCTTGAGGGCAAGGATTCTCTGCCATTTTTTTTTTTTTAAAGAATGGTTAGTATGTTTATTTATTTGCTTGTTTTGTTACAAAAGCAATTTGTGTTCATCATTGGAAACTGGAAAAACACAGAAAACCCAAGGTATGAGAGGAAAACCATTCATTTTTCTCAGTTAGCAACATTTGGATGGTCTCATGCTTGTTTGAAAAGGGGCTCATATAATATATACTGGTTTTAATGACTCTTTTCATCTTCCTAATTATAAAAGTAATACATATTATTACAGAAAAAGCAGAGCAACCATCATTTACACACACACACACACACACACACACACACACACACACACACACACGTCAAAGCATCCAGTAATCCCATCCCATAAGAGGTAACCATTATAAAGCAATTTCATCAAATCTGACATTCAAACAACTCATAAAGTTGTCAAAGCCTCCAGGACAAGGTCAAGAAAACAGAAGTTTGCCATTTTTTTGCATTTAGAAGCCTGGCTCATTTGTCGAGGATAGCTCTTTGTTTCGTAAGTATAGGCTAGAGTTTCCAATTAACTTCACAAGAATCTTTTTGAGATCAATACTATGACATTAGTTGGGAATTTACAATGTTCTGAAAGAAACCTGCAATTCCGAGGCCATGAACTACATTCATTCAGCTTGGGTTCCGCCTTGCCAGGCCAGACCACAAGAATCTGGGCCCATGAAAATAGGAGAAGGTGGTTTGGCGGGGGATGCACAAGCAAGCTCAATCTAAGCCAGAGAACGAAATTGAAAGGAGCTGCCACAGCACAGGGATGTGTCGAAGTGCATTATCTCTCTGTGTCACCAAAATCGCACAGGGCACATTCCAGAGCAGGTGTTAAAAGATATAGGAAAATAGACAGTTCTCTTTGCTCAGGATTTAATATTAAAGTTCTGTGGAATTATTTTTTATTTCCAACATTCCTTAAAAATTGATGTTCATCATTGGAAGGTAGCTTAGTTGGTAAAGTATCTGTCAATAGGCAAGCAGACCTGAATCTGATACCTGGAACTACAGTTAATAAATGAAAAAAGGTTGAACACTTTTATAATCCCAGTGCTAGGTAGGTAGACAGAGGTGGACTGTCGGAGCTTGTTGGCTATCTCACTTCCATCATGAGTTCCAGACCAGGCCATTGAGAAGCCTTGTCTAAAACAAAACAAAACAAAACAAAACAGAACAGAACAACTATCTTAATAATTTGACTATCAATATGTAAATTGATCATTGTGACCTGATCAGCTAAACGGAAAACATCACGTTTAGAAGGTCAACGTGCTCTGATACTACAGGACAAGAGGTCTTCATGTCAACATACAAAACAAATAGATCAGGACCTCGGCCTTGTGAAGGTTCTGTGCCCCAGTGTAGGGGAATGCCAGGGCCAATAAGTGGGAGAGAGTGGGGTGGCAGGCATGGGGAGGGGGGAGGCAAAAGAAGTTTGTTCTTGTTGTTCTTGTTTGTTTGTTTGTTTGTTTTTTGGAGGAGAACCTGGGAAAGGGAAAATTTACATGTAAATAAAGAAATTATCAAAAAAACAAACAAACAAACAAATAGATCTTTGGGGCATAGCTCCAAAGACATGCCTAGACATTCAGAGACACACTAAGGTAGCTAAATAAAGCAAAACACTCAAACAGATGAAAAACATCAGGTACTTTCCCAATGTCTTCCAACCCACTGCTGTCTCCTGGATTTATTTTACCAGACTTTCTTAAAGTCTGCCTTTCAACATGGTGTGTAGAGATAGAGGTAGTGGTGCACCACATGGCTGCCCCTAAGCCAAATACCTTGACCACGTTTTGGACTCTTTATTTTCATTTCCAGTTGATCCAACTCCCTAAATATTTCTCAAATGCTTTATTTCATCCCATGCTCACCTTGAATAGCATCCTTCAAGCTTCCACCCTCTTTCTAATGCTTAAGGGCCTCACTGGATTTCATTCTCTTCCATGCAGGCCAGGATGCTACTTTGAAAACAGTGTGACAGGGTGTCTCCACCACTAAAACTCTCCAACGATTTCCCATCATTGCTTTAATTAAGAGGAATACTCGTGAAAAAAATCACTCAAGTATATGCTTGTACTTGTTTTGATACATATAGTCATATCACCACCACCACCATATGAAAAAATATTACATTGTTCTTTGGAGTGCTTAAGATAGAGCAATTACAAATATTCACACAGTTTCTTGTGTGCGTGTAAGTCTTCTTTTCACTTGACACAATACTAGACATATCTGTGGGTTGCCTGGTAAGTGTGTATTTAACTTTGTAAGAAATTCGCAAGCTGTTTTCCAAGCGACTGTACCACCTGCATCCCTACCCATGCCTTAGGTAGGCAGTCCAGTACCTGCTACATCCTCCTTCTACACGGGTTTCCATGTGTTGCCACAGTAAGTCTACCTCACTTGACTTCTTCCAAGTTCTTCTGTATTTTCAGGACATACCACGTCTTCTGCAGAACACACTTAAGAAGTTCTCTTTAACAAATTCACTGGCTAGATCATCCCTGACAAGAAGGATTTCTCAAACTTACAAGGCTCCCTTCCTGTGCTTCTCACGTTCATCATTTAGCAAATGTTTGATGCATAACAACCAGCGTCTTGTGTTTGATGCAACTGGAAGCACAGCAATGAACAAAACAAGCCGTCTCTCATCACACTTATGTTCTATTGGAGAAGATAAATGGGGTGGGGGATGTGGCTCAGTAGTACAATGCTTGCCCAAGATATGCAAAGCCATAGGTTCAATCTCCAGCAGCAGAGCAATAAAAGACATACAGCAGCAAGTGTAATCAAAAGTAATGAGGCAGAGTGGTGGGAAAGAATGGGAAATCTATGCCTAGATCTGCTATTTTAGTTGAAGTACAATGCAGTGGATGGGTCTACAGACATCCTGGGAAAAAGCATTCCAAGAAGAGAGACCAGCAGACACAAAGATGTCAAGACAGTAAATAAATTGGCTGGCCTGTTTGGGAAGTAGCTTAGAGCCCAACATAGCAAGAGCTTAGCAAGCCAAGAGAGAGGT
>JADRCD010231827.1:0-13286 GCA_019843815.1 Montemys delectorum | reverse complement strand
TCTCTCTCTCTCTCTCTCTCTCTCTCTCTCTCTCTCTCTCTCCCCTCTCTTTGTGTGTGTGTGTGTGTGTGTGTGTGTGTGAGTGTGTGTGTATGAGTGGGTAGGGGTATGTGTGTACGTACAATTGGGTCAATTGATAATCCCACTATAGAGAATCTATATTTAGCTTTCATCTCTCTTACAATTCCAGATGCTTCTCTTTTGGTATTGGAGAAGTAGCCTCGACTAATTTAACAAAAGCAAGCAACCAAGGAAGGACTTTAGAGTTTATTAAAAGCAAAGAGAAGATGCATAGTAAAATGAGAAACAGGCTGAGTTCCAGAGGTAGGCTATCCATAATAAGCATGAGACAGAATAGTAATGCTTCTTGAAAAGCAAGTGTGTAGCATGCCTTATGAAAACAATTTTCTAGGATAATGGAGGTACATAACTTATGGAAGTAGCAAACTAATGACTGCTCTAATGTGAGGTCCACATCAGGAGAGAGAACCCATGTCCAATACTGCCTGAATGACCAGGAACTAGGACTGGATAGCCCAGAGACCTAGGATAGACAAAATCAATAAATTATTCCTAATGATATCCAATATATATAGATTGTGCCTAGCCTGTAATCAGAGAGGCTTCCTCTGGCAGCTGATGGGAGCAGATGCAGGGACCCACAGCCAAACATTAGGCAGAAAAAGGGCCATATTTGAATACTTCCAACAAGTACTGCCCCTTGTAGCTCAAAGAACCCCAAGGAAGATGAGGAAGAAAAATTGTAGATGCCATGATGGGAGGAAAAACGGAGACAAAGTGTGGAGCCCACCCATTAGTCTAGTCAAGGCATATCAAAATTAGCTGGCATGTATGTCTTTCATTCCTGAATCCAGAGAGCTCTTGGGTGGTTGCAGCATGCACACCCCATAGGGAGCCAAAACAGATAACTCATTGCTACAGCACCAGAGGGGTCCAGTACATCAGGAGAACATGGCCCAGAGAATCAATTTGTAGGTTCATAGGCATTCACAGAGACTGAAACAGCAATCATAGTCCTGCATGTGTCTATGCTAGGTCCTCTGCGTATGTATTATTGTTATTAGCTTTTGTGGGACTACTAACAATGGGAGCTGCATATCACTGACTCTTTAGCTTGTATTTTAGACCCCTTTCCTCCTCCAGTGTTATCTTGACCAGCAATTATACCTAATCTTATTGTAACTTGTTATGCCTTGCTTGGTTGTTATCCCTAATAAGAATTCTCTGTTCTGAATAGGAACAGAGGAGCAGTATATCTGGGGAGCAAGAGGAGCAGGGGAGGTAGAGATGGTCTTGGAGGAGTAGAAGGAGAAAACCTGTGGCTTGGATATATAGTATTAGAGAAGAATAAATGATAGATCAAAAGAAAAAGAAAAAAGAAAAGAATAGTGAATGCTAAAAAAAAAAAACATGAAGAAAGAAAAGCCATATTTTTCTGATGGTAAGAGTATGATGGTCAGTGTTGCTGAAACCAAAATCAACTAAGATATACCGTGTGTGTGTGTGTGCGTGTGTGTGTGTGTGTGTGTGCATTGTAGTGAAATTAAGATAAATCAGATTGTCTAGTATGTTTCAAGAGTTTCAGAAGAAACAATAGGAAGTAGAAAGACAACTCAGGATGAGTTGGGTGGAGAAGGGTACCTGACAGAATAATGACATATCATGGGCAGCGACTAAAGGTAGATAGAAATGTTGGTATCTCCATGTTTTCTACTGTTTTATCTTTGCTTGATGCAGAGAAAAGCAGTGCCTTAGTCCCAACATATGCATTTGTTTCTTCAGATAATTATAGACCCTCACACTTCATGTCTCTGAATCATCTATATGCATGACATGGACATTTAACTAAAATAAAAGAATGACAAGTTAAAAGAATGATCAGGATTGTCATGGGTCTAATGGTCATATTGTTTATACATTTTAAGTGAGATACTTAGCAAGTACATTTCCTCAATCATAGTTGTCACAGACAATGAACTAGAACCACTCCAAGCAGACTCTTCTAAACTCATCTGTCTTGCAGTTTTCCTTGTCCAGGAGGTAGTATATATGAGGTAACAAGCAGCAGATGAGATTAGTTCAAGCCCTATATTTTCTGGTAACAGCCCAGATTCTTTACAATATAAGACTTACAACCTTGTATACCACTGGAACAGGGTGGTCTCTAGTTAAGCAAAGCTGCCGTGGATATCCTAGCCCACATAAGCTGCCTGTAAGCAGTACCTGGACTCTGCAGACTTACCATCTACTCTTGTGGGAATCTGCTTGACTGGTCCTTGTCTTAGCCATTGTTCTGCTTCTATGACGAGGCACCATGGCCACACACACACAGCTAATTACATAAAGAAAAGCAATTAAGTGGAACTGACTTACAGTTTCAGAGGTTTAACTCATTATCAGTAGATCAAGAAGCATGACAAAACTTGAGCAAACGTGATGCTGGAAAGAAGCTAAGAATTGTACATATGGATTTGCAGGCAGCAAGAAAATAAAGACACCAGGCCTAACTTGAGCGTTCAAAACCCCAAAGACGATCCCCAGTGGTATACTTCTTCCAGCAAGGCCACACCTACTCCAACTAGGCCACACCTCCTGAACCCTGTCAAATAATACCACTCCTCAATGATCAAGCATTCAAATATATGAGCCTTTGAGGGGGAGGGGAGTTATTCCTGTTCAAAACACCACAGCCCTCCCTCTTTTCACATCTTAGCATCTTCAAGTGCCCATGCTGAGGTATGGTTCACCCCCACTGAGGTATCAGGCATATGACAGGTCTAGTATAAAATGAAGTTGTTTGGGACATGGAAAAGGAGTCTGGGAATGGAGTAGAGGTAAAGATAGAAAGGGAACAGTGAAGGACAGAAAGAGAAGAAAGAGAAAGGGAAGAGGCTGGCCAGAACATGTGGAGAGAGAAGAAGAATGGAGGAGAGAGAGAGAGAGAGAGAGAGAGAGAGAGAGAGAGAGAGAGAGAGAGAGAGAGAGAGAACACAGAACAGTTCTTTACACAGGAGCCAGGCTCTTACCTGGCTGTGGCTAAGTAACTGCTGGGTAGAGCCTAGAAAAAATGCTAACAATGAAGAACAAATGTGCTGCATTATTCAAATGTGAAAAGTGATAAATTGAACTCCAGACTTGTTTGTTGAAAACAAAATTCACACAATATATTTTGATGGCAGTTTCCCCTCCCTCATCCTCTCAGATCCTCCCTGACCTCCTCAACCGTCCAATTCCATTCTTTCTATTCTTTCTTTAGAATAAAATAGGCAAATAAAAAATAAACCAGCTATTAATACAGAGGACATCCTGAGTTTTACAGACAAATGATGGAACTAGAAAATGTCATCCTGAGTGAGGTAACTCAGACCCAAAAGGACATGCATGGTATGTACTCACTAATAAGTGGATATTAATCAAAAAAATAAAATAAAATAAAAAGTAAAGAATACCCAAGATACAGTCCACAGAACTCAGAAAGGTCAACAAGCTGAAGTGCTCAATTGAGGATGTCTCAGTCCCATTTGAGAGAGAGAAGAAAGCTATGACAAATGGGAAGGGAGGGAGAGACCTGGAAGGGAAAGTGGATGGGGGAGGCGGGAAGAGGGGAGAGGGGAATCTGATCTGCTATTGGTCTAGGGAAAAGGACTGAAGCCCTTAGGGCCAGCAGAAAGAATGGAAACAGGCAACCTCGGGAGACAGGAGGTTGGGGGGACCCTCCAGAATGTACCAGAGACCTGGGAGGTAAGAGACTCTCAGAACTCAGAGGAAGAGACCTTAGATGAAATGTTCAACAGTAGGGAGAGGAAACTTACAGAGCCCTCCTCCAGGAGGGAGACAGGACATAAAGTGAAGGATGGGGTTGCCATCCCACATTCATAACTCTGACCCATCACCGTTTCTGTCTGAAAGAATTACAGTTATGGAAATGGAGAGAAGCCTGAGGAAAAGAAGGTCCAGTGAGAGGCCAAAGCGAGATCCAGCTCAAGGGGAGGTCCCAAGGTCTGACACTATTACTGAGGCTATGAAGCACTCACAAAGGGACCTAGTACCACTTCCCTCTGAAAGATTCAGATGCAGATATTTGCATCCAACCAATGGACAGAAGCAGCTGACCCCTGTTGTTGAGTTAGGAAAGGATGAAAGAAGCTGAGAAGAAGGATGATTCTGTAGCAGGACCAGCAGTCTCAACTAACCTGGACTCCCCTCTAGATCTCTCAAACATTGGACCACCAAACAGAGAGCATGCACCAGCTGATATGAGGCTCCCAACACACATACAGTAGAGGATTGCTGAGTCTGTGTTCATTCAGAGATGATGCACCTAACTTCAAGAAACTGGAGGCCCCAAGGAGTTTAGAGGTCAGGTGGGGTGGGGGGGGGGGAACATCCACGTGGAGACAGGGGGTGGGAAGGATGTATGGGATGCGGAACAGTCAGAAGGTGGATGGGGGGAATAAAATATGGAGTGTAAAAAATAAATTAATAAAAGGAGAATAAAAAATAGGAAAAAGAAAACCAAGAAAAAAGAGAAATTTGAAAAACTGTGTAAACATATACACATTCAGGGAAACACACCTGTAGAAACAAAAAATAAAACATTAAAATCACAAAATCAGAAACCATAATATATAAGCAAAAGACCAGTAAAGACTAGTGTCCAATCAAAGCATCGTAAGCCAATGATAACAAAAACGTCTCCAAAAATACCATTGTGTTCCTTTTGTATTGGCAATCCACTGCTGAGCACGGGGGTGTTCCTTAAATGTGGTTTGCCTACTCAGAGAGAATCTTTTGGAGAAAACTAATTTGCCCTTTGTGTGATGTTTACTATCAGAAAAAGCTTATAGGTTAGGGATAGAAACTCTTGCCCTCTTCCCTCATTCAGCCCTGGGAATCTTATTGCCTTATATCTGTGAAGGGCCTGTGCATGCTGCCAATGCTTCTGTGAGTTCATTTGTCCATCAGGCCATTATGCCTAGAAGGCATTTCCTTGGTGTCATCTATCCTCACTGGCTCTTACCATCTTTCTGCCTCCTTTTCTATCTAACTCCTTGAGCCCCCAAAGGAAGCAATTTGATGGAGAGATCTCAAGAACTGAACATTCCAAGGTTTTTCACCTTCTGTACATTGTCCAGGTATGGTTCATTGTATTAATTTCCATCTCCTGCCAGTAGAAGCTGAGCAAGACCCTGATCTATATAAAAGAATGTTTCTACATTTCTTTAGCACTTTGATTTTCTCCTAGGTTCATGTTCAATCCAGTCTCAGAAACTTTGTCACCAAAGCAATGTCAGGTGTGGGTTTCATCTCAGAGAGAGATTCTTAAATTTGATCAAAGGGTAGTTGGTTACTCCTACAATAGCTAGGTTGGTAATTAACTTTCTCTTCTGGGTACATGCAAAGTACCTTCCAATACCATGAACACTAGTCAGTAGCTGTGAAGTTAGGCAACAGCAAGACCTCTCCATGTTCAATGAAATATGGAGGCATTGTCTTCAGCAATAGTCTTACTATCGGTTTATGGAGATCAATAAATAATACTGACAATAATCTGAGTTGTTTCAGAGTTCCCATGGGGCTGCTTTAGCCAAAACTAAATTATATATAACTCATTCCTTGCCCTGAGGGGTTTACTTGGTGGTGAGAAATATATTATTGGAGCTAGATCTCCCCCATTATTTCTTTCACAAATGTACATTTACCTACCCCTTTCTTCTCCTCTGTTTAATTTTTCATTTCTTTACCATTCCAAAATCTACATAACTACAAATTCTATTTATCCTTGCTCAAGAAATACTTCTTATCTCCCTAGTTCCTTAGCTTTTACCTAAACTTGATGGGTATATGGATTGTAGCAAGCCTATCAAAGGCTCAAAGGCTCAAAGGCTACTACTCTTCATATATAAAAAAATCCGTATAATACTTTTTTGATCACAGTTCCCTCAATCAGGATGATTTTTTTTAGTAGTGTCATCCATTTACTGGAAAATTACTTGATTTTAGTTTTTCATTTGTTTTTAACAGCTGAGTGATATTCCATAGCATAACTGTACCATGTTTTCATTATCCATTTATTTGTTATTACACAGGTATATTATTTAAAGTCTAGCTTTTCTATTTTTATTTCTCTCATGTATTGCAACCTTTATTTCATCCCTCCTTTCCTCTCAAACCTTCCCCTACACTTCCCCATCCCTCCCCCACATCCAATCACCCTTCTTTTCCCTTCAAAGAAGAGTAGGCATCCTGAGGATATCAACCAAACATGGCATGGCTGAGAATCACTCAAAGAAATGTTCAACACCCTTACTCATCTGGGAAATACAAATCAAAAGGACTCAGAGATTCCACCTTACACCCATCAGAATGGCTAAGATAAACCACTCAAGGGACAGCACACGCTAGTGACGATATGGAACAAAACAGAACACTCCTACATTGCTGGTAGGAGTGAAAACTTGTAAAAACCACTCTAGAAATTAATTTGGCATTTTGTCAGAAAATTGGGAATAGTCCTACCTTGTGATCCAGCAATACCACTCCTGGGCATATACCCAAAGGATGCTCCATCATCCCACAAGGACATTTGTTCAACTATGTTCATAGCAGCTTTATTGCAATAGCCAGAAACTGGAAACAAGATGTCCTTGAACTGAAGAATGCTTAAAGAAAATGTGTTCATTTACACAATGGATTACTACTCAGTTATTAAAAAGAAGAATGTTGTGAATTTTGTTGACAAATGGAAGGAACTAGAAAATATTATCCTAAGTGAGGTAACCCAGACCAAAAGAGATATGCATGATACATACTCACTTATAAGTTGATATTAGCCAAAAAAAATTATAGCAAAACAAAGCTACAATCTATAAACCTAAATACCCCAAATAACAAAGAGGGCCCAAGAGAGATTGGTTGAATCTTTCTCAGAAGGGAAAATAAAATAGTTAGTGGAGGTTGATGGATAGAGGGAACTGGGTAGGAGAGGGGAAGTAGAGGAAAGCTAGGTGGGCGAGTTCAGGTGTAGGGAGATAAGGGGAGAAAGAACAGACATAAGCAGTTGGGTGGGGGCAACCTATAGGATATGCCAAAGACCTAGAATTGGGATTGAGAGTGAGATCCCAAGATGCCAACTAGTTGGACTCTAGCTGAGACTCCTAGCAATGGGGGATATAGATCCTGATGTGGCTACTTCCTATAGTCAAGCAAGAGTCCCAGTGGAAGGATAAGCATAGCAACCCACCCACAAAACCTTCAACCCAAAATGTGTCCTGCCTACAAGAAATACAGGGACAAAGAAAGAGCAGAGAAAGAGGGAATGACCAACCAATAACTGGCACAAATTGAGACCCATCCCATGGGCAAGGATCAGTCCCTGACACTATTAATAATATTGTTATGTTTTCAGACAGGAACCTAGCACAAATGTCCTCTGAGAGGATCCACTCGACAGTTAATAGAAATAGATACAGAGACCCATAGCCAAACATTAGATGTAGATTGTAGAGGCCTGTGGAATACTTGGGGGAAGGACTGAGGGACATGACGATGACAGGGACTCTACAGGAAGACAGATAGAGTCAACTAGCCTACACCCTTGGGGATCCCAGAGAGTAAACTACCAATCAATGAGCAAGCATGGGCTGGACTTAGTCCCGCTGCACATATGTAGAAGATGTACAGCTTTGTTTTATATAGGTTACCCAATAAATGGAGTGGAGCCTGTTCTTGAATCTGCTGCCTACCTGTGGATCCTTTCCTCCTAACTGAACTGCCTTGTCTGCCCTCAGTAGGAGAGGATGTGCTTAGCCCTACAGTGACTTCATGTGCCAGGGGTTGGGGTTTGAGAGATAAGGAGGTAGTGAAGGGGGTTGATACCCAGAAGGGGTCTCCCCCTTATCAAAGGAGAAAGTGCAGAAGGAATGGGGGAAAGATCTTTGCAAAGGGGTACTGGAAGAAGGGGCTGACATTGGGATGTTAAGTGAATAAATAATTTTTTTAAATTTAAACTAACGATTCCACAGACTTATGGTAAATTTATTAAAAACTAATAGCTTTAGAGTAATCCAACAACCCAGAATCACCTACCTAAGAATGGTACTACCCACAATGGGCTGGGCACTCCCACATGACTCTTTAATCTAGACAATAACAGACTTGCCTATGACCAACCTTATAAAGACATTTCTCAACTAAGATTCCCTCCTCCCAGATTTCTGTTGTGTCAAGTGACAAAATCCAGACTTCCTAGCTCTAAGGTCTGATATTTTAGTATTCTGAATTCTCGGTGGTAAATTTAATGAGGAACACTACAGTTTTCTCATTTATATATTTAAAAATGCTTAAAAAATAATAAAGATCCTCTCTGAACTGTGACTTGCAATGTCATATTTGCAAATGTATATTATAACTATATAGGGGAATAAGAGAGTAGAATTGGTTTTTTTTTTTGTTGTTATTAATTATAGACTGAGTCACTATAGAAACCAGTGTGGATGTTTCTCAAAATCTACAACCAGATCTATCACATGATTCAGCTATAGTATTTTGGGGAATACACCTAAAAGACTGAATTCTAATACAGAGATGCTTGCTCATCCATTTTCATTGCTGCCCTATTCACCATAGCAAGAAATGGAAACAACCTAGCTTTCCATAATTGGATGGATAATAAATTATGGTATATTTATGCAATGGAATATAATTTCATTATAAATTTGACAGATAATGGAAAGAGCTGGAAACGATCATTCTGTATGAGCTAATCCAGGCGCAGAAAGAAGAATGTCTCATGTTTTCTCTCAGCTATGCATGTTATCCTTGACTCTTTAGATATTGACACATGATGTGTGCTAGGAAGTTAGTAAGAGGCTATGAGTGGGGACTTTCAAGAGGGGAAAATAGAGTATAGTATTATAAAGTAACTGGTGGATATTAGTGAAGAACTTCAAATGTCACCATATCTGGCAAAGTCTGAATATTGTTGGTACTAAACATTCATATTTGCTGTTAAAAGTTCCCTTTACTATGCAGTGAAAATCTCCATATGGTAATGGATAAAGTTTGTTTTAAATGGCATAGCCAAACAACTTAATATCTGTCTGATAAAGGTTTTTTGAATGAATACATTAATGAGTGAATGAATATAACTGAAACATTCAAATTATGTTGTATGAGCATATTAACATTGAAATAAATAGATACACCTAATATGAATGTATGTGTATACATGTGCGTTTGTACATTTAAGTAAGATTGACCATATATGAAAGAGAAAATCATTTTATCTCCTTCACAAGCAGGGTTACTTTGAATCTCTGCTTCAGGGTTATGTTGTTTTGTCCAAGGATGTGAGTTTCAGTTTGATCTTAGCATCTGAACAAAGCACTCCTGAATGTGCCTGTCATACTGAAAAATATTTTTTAATATATATTTCCTTTTCTTTCTCACAAAGCTTAGAATTCATAAATTAATCTCACTATCAAACTTAACTTTGACCACCATATCCCCCAGTTCAGCCTGGCCTCTGAGTTCCTCCTTTGATAATGGAAGAGCTGTAGCCTATCTGAATAAATTAAAGCTTTCAGCTTCCCTCACATCAGCTGAGATGAGGTGATGGGTTAATTCGTTTAAGGAGATAAACGTGAGTCATTATTTACAACCCACTCCCTCTGGTCCAAGATGAATGAACTATGATGGATATGAACACTACAAAGAGAAGTTGTAATGAATTTTATGTTCATGAAAAAAACATTCCTTCCTAAATGGCAAACACTTAGGTGATACAAGCCCAAAATGTTGCCTTTTACTATGCATAGCCCTGGTTGTATGTTACATCTCCCTTGAACATACTTCTCAGCTATTTTTCACCTCCAAGTGAATAAATAAACCCAGT
The DNA here is from genome assembly GCA_019843815.1 of Montemys delectorum. Taxonomy (NCBI): domain Eukaryota; kingdom Metazoa; phylum Chordata; class Mammalia; order Rodentia; family Muridae; genus Montemys; species Montemys delectorum. The sequence goes on along the minus strand of JADRCD010231827.1, from coordinate 3,370 downwards.
ACCTTCATTCGTCAATCCCTTTTGTGTGAGATGCATTCTTGGGACCAGAAACACATCTACTACATGCTGTTTACTTTCTTTCATCCTTGACCACTGCATTAATTCAGGCTTGCTCTAGTCACTGCCTTAACTGCTTGTTTTTCCAATAGGCTCCCACAGTTATCAGACACTTGGGACTTCATCTTTTCATTCTCTTGTTAAGCACAGAGTCACCCATCAAATGACATGTGTTTCACCTGTCATAAAACAAACAGGTCACCATGTTTTATTCTGATAGACTGATGTGATTGTCTGAGCTGCTACAGGCTGGACAGTGAATCAAGAAAAATGTGGACTTTGAGAGGATTAAGAGTGGCTAGATATGAATGAAACATTAAAAAACATAAGCATACCAGAAACCCCTTATGCTCTTGTTTATTTGAAGACAGCATTTTGTCTCATTCCAGAAGCTCCTATCAACTCAGTTTTAGGGTTTTCAAAAAGAAATGACATTGCTAGATTATTCTGGTAGGTTCCATTACTCTTCTCCCATTTCTACAGGAGCATGCAGAAGAAAACTGAGCTGCTCTGTGTTCTTTTATCTCCTGTCACTGTCTTCTCAGTGTTTTTCTCTTTTCTCTATGATTGTTAGGAAGAGCTTCACAGCATATAATCAAGTGGCTAGTAAGTTCAGTTATCAAAATTTCATGCCCAATAGAAATAGCATATTTCTCATTAGTAGTTCATTTCTGGGGAAAACAAAACTAAAAAGTGCTGGAAGATAAACCCAAGTCAATTTCTGTGTCCAAGTACATATAAGCTGAAAAAGAGAAAGTGGTACTGTACAATATCAAGAATTATTGCCCTTGAATCCAGGATTTTGCCATTACCTTTGTTCAACCCTCCACTCAAGCCTTGTTCTTTATGCAATATCATTGTGCTTCAATGTAACTGGATAACATTTAAAAAATATAGACCGTATCTCTCAAACTTCAATCTCCCTTAGGGGAATAAATTGATAAATTAGTTAATACAGATATTATATGGGAATATCATTTTCAGCCAAGATGATAACACTAAGGAGAATAAACATAGGAAGAGGCATGAAATAGGACAAGGCAAATAAGGACTCAGAAGCAATTGGTCCAACCATCATACAAGGTAAGATGAAAAGAATAGTGGGCAGGTAGCAGGCCCACATTGGTTTGCATACAGGAGGACTGCTCCACTCTCACCTGGTGTGGTTTTTGCATGCAAGTCAGTCTGAGTCAGACAACTGGACCTGGATGCTCCATCTACCACTTGCTCTCTAGACATCAAATCTTTGAATCTTAGTCTGTAATATTGTAAGTTTAAGATAATAATAATATGAGTGTTCTTAAATACAAAGTAGTTTAGAGTAGCTGATGAATCTATTACATTAGCACAGAAGGGTACCTAAGTATTCACTACTGATCTTTCTTTACAAATGCTTGGGAAGGAAGCACAGTGGACGTAGGACAGTCCACAGTGATGATTTCACCTCCTTATTCCTGAGGCTGTAGATCAATGGATTTAGCATAGGGGTGACCAGGTTGTTCAGGACCTGAACAGTTGCATCCAACCAAGGACTTGGTGTTGGCCTTAGATAAATGAAAATCACTGGCATATAAAAGAGCAAGATGGCAATAAAGTGAGCACTGCAGGTGGAGAAGGCTCTGTGTCGACCCTCAGTGGAGCGAATCTGTAGGATGGAGTAAACTATACAGCTGTAGGAGGTGAGGATGAAGAAGAAGCAACTGAGGGGCATGAGTCCCACACTGATGAACCCTACCATCTCCAGGGTTGATGTGTCTGCACAAGCCAGCTTCATCACCACAGGAATATCACAGAAGTAATAGTTCACATCTTTGGGGCCACAGTAGGACAACTGGAAGGTGAGAGTAGTTAGAAAAGTGGAATGAATACAGCCAAAAACGAATGTCCCCATGGCCAGGATGGCACAAACTCTATGGCTCATGATGACTGAGTAGCGCAGAGGGTAGCATATGGCGACAAAACGGTCATAAGCCATCACTGTGTACAGGAAACACTCAGTACCACCCAGGAAGTGATAGAAGAAGAGCTGAGACACACAACCTGCATAGGAGATGGCTGGACTATTTCCTGAGAGGTAGAATAGCATCTTAGGAGAACTCACAGAAGGGAAAAATATGTCACACACTGACAGCTGGCACAGGAAGAAGTACATAGGAGTGTGAAGCCGAGTGGAGGAGACAATCGCAAGGAGTATGAGTAAGTTCCCCACTAGAGTGAAGATGTAGAAACACAAAAACAGGACAAAGAGCACGGTTTCCAGACCCTCTGTGTGGGGGATGCCCAGCAGGACAAACTGAGTCACTACTGAAAGGTTCTTCATAGCTTTGAGGATGTTTGAACTTGCAAAGATTAAAAGGCAGCAATCCGGTCCTCAATGTCTATTAAGAATTTTTTTTTTCTACTGAGAGCTTTGAGTATGCCTTGAGAAGCAGGGCATTGCATTCTGCTGATAAGCAAAACAAGATCTCCACAAAAGTATCCATTACTTTACAGTTACATTCATATTGGAGAGTCAATCTACAGTTTTTATAAGGGTTGCTCATGAATATAAATGATTGTCTTGTCTTTTACACCAAAGGCAGAGGTTAAGAGACATGGTCAAATGTTCTCAAGTTAGACAATGCTTTATGTGAGTTTATACTGTGAGAACATGTGTGTGATGAATCTTGGTGATATGTTTAAGTAACCTGCTGTCCCTGTTCATTACCCTCAGCAAAGCAGTAGGAAAATATTGTATGAGAACTCATTACATTTGACAGGAGTCCCAAATTTGGTTTTTCTTACTAGACTAATTAAGATAATTCACCCAATGTGTTTTGTAGTTGCCTGCAAAATGTAAAGCATATTTAGTTTAACAACAACAATGTCAGCATAAATGAACATTAATACTATGTTTATAAACTGTTAGAAAGTACCAGGCAAAAACTGTTAATAAACTCTAAGGTAAGGTCTTTATCTTGATGAGCTACAACTTAATTTCTAAGAATGCTAGCAATGAAAAAAGGGAGACCTTCTCTTTGCCATTATTCTCAAACATTCTTTGACACATATGACTATTCATACATCAACTGCCTATAAGAGTATTGGCATGATCAGTTGTCAGTAACACTGTATATAGAGCACTCTTCACAAGTGGTGTGGCTGATAGTCAGAAACTCCCTTTACAAATATTGAGAATATTTGCATCCCAAGTATAGACCAGGTAAGAGAGACCTCCTCTGAGGTGTGGTCTCTCTTATATTAAAAAAGATCAGCACAAACCCAAATAATAACAAGAAATGTGACATACCTGAGAATTAGATATAGACTATAT
>JADRCD010231826.1:0-10481 GCA_019843815.1 Montemys delectorum | reverse complement strand
TGTGTAGGTCTCTCTCTCTCTCTCTCTCTCTCTCTCTCTCTCTCTCTCTCTCTCTCACACACACACACACACACACACACACACACACACACACACACACACCACATGTGTAGGTGATACACACACATGTATACATACATGCAGGCAAAATACCTATATACACACAAAAAATAAATCTAATTTTTTATTGAAAGTTTGTTCCATGGACATTTCTTTCCCAAGCACATTTGTCCATTCATCTTTTACTGCCACATAGCTCTTTTCTTCCCATGTGAGTGCCCATTGTCCTCACCTTTCTTAGAACATGGGTTCAGAGCTATTATAATCTGCCTCTCAATTGCAGTTCCTAATACACTAAAGAAAAATCCTCTTCTGAGTTAGTATTGACTGCACTACACAGGTAGCTCTAACATCTACTGATCAGAGCTGGGGACCCAGCCTACCTGGGGAGCCATCAATGGTGCCCCAGAGGAGGGAACATCTTGGCCAAATCCTACAGGATGAGTCACAATGTCCGTGTGTTGATGGGTGAGCAACTAGAGAGGAAGTACCCAGAGGGACAGAGCCTCAGCACAGGCAAGGACCCAGGTAGGGCATGGTGTGTGCTGGGGACAGTAGTAAGTAGAAGATACCATCTCATGCTTCTGGAAAGAGAGGAAGGTGATCAGGAGAAGACAGGAGACCACCAAGTGCTCTGATATAGATGCTGTTTATGGAGGTGAAGTCAAGCCAGAGACTGAAAAGCTAAGAAGACCGATTTCAACAGAGAAGTCAGTGACATCACAGACCAAATTAGGACGACACTAGGAATGGTAAGAAGAGATATTTTGGAAGTAGAGCTGGTAGAAGTTGGTGATTTCGGTCCTGAGGGAGGAAAAAAACCAAGAGTGAATCTCAGATTGTGAAGCCTTCTTGAGATTGGCTACAGGATACAGAGAAAAAGGAAGCAAATTTCATAGTGGCTGGAGGCTGATTTGACTATGATGCTGAATTATGCCAAGCTATCACGTGGTCCCTCCTGTAAAGACATAGGGCCATCCCAAACAGTCTGGGACCAACATGGCTGACTAAAACTACTACCAAGTGTTCTTTGCTTCTTCATGATGGTTCCTGTCATACATCTGAGGTACAATACAGCTGAAAACCCTGTGTAAGGATGAGAGAGGGAGGAGTAATTTTTAATCCAGAAAATCTTTACCCATTCTAGTAATCCACTGCCTCCCTTTGTTTTTGTTTTTGGAGACAGTTTCTCTATGTAGCCCTGGCTGACCTGGAACTTTGTAGACTAGGCTGGCCTCGAAATCAGAGATCTGCCTGCCTCTGCCTCCCAAGTGCTGGGGTTACAGGTGTGTGCCACCGTGCCTGGGCTTTAACCATGCCAGACAAACACTCTACCAACGGAGCTACATCCCTAGTGAAATATAAATCATGTATCAAAAAATATACGTGCAGGTCATTAACCTAGATAAAATCCTGAGTTCAATTCCTAGAACTCATAGTGGATGGAGAGAACTGACTCCCCATAGTTGTCCTCTGACCTCCATATTTGTTCTGAGGCTCGTAGATGCACACGTGCACACACATGCACACACACGCACACACAAATAACACCTTTTTAAATTAAAATGTATAGATAAAAGGGAATCTTGTATTGGAAGGGGTTTGCCATCTGCAGATACAGGTGTGTGCCACCGTGCCTGGGCTTTAACCGTGCCAGACAAACACTCTACCAACGGAGCTACATCCCTAGTGAAATATAAATCATGTATCAAAAAATATACATGCAGGTCATTTGCATGGAAGTCTTTGCATGGAAGCTGAATCAATAAACAGGTGAATTATTCACGGAGGGTGTAAAGAGAAGATGGACCAAAGGCGTTCAGAGCGTGAGAGACAGGGTCTGGAGGAGCATGTGCAAAGGGCAGGAGGGATCAACAGGCAGTGGAAACCAGGAATTGAGAATTATCTAAAGAATGGTCTGTACAGACAGATGGCCCAATAGGGATGAGGAAATTCTATCAGGTTGGGGAGGAAAAAGACCCTGGAGAGCTCAGGCTCCTACAGGAAGATGGGAACAGGTGGGCAGGTCAAAATACACTGCCAGTCACTGAATGACAAAAACTTGAAGTGGAGAAAAAGAAGGGAAGGGAAATGGGGAGGGCGGAGGGCGGTGGGCAGGGGGCAGAGGGAAAGCTTTCTATATAAGTTTGGTCAAATCTGAGCGTGTGAAAGACTATGCAGGAGAGAGGGAAAGACTGAAGCAGAAGCAAGACTGGTCAGACAAAACCCCTGGGTATGGTTGGTGACCCTGAGCTGAGCTGAGCCAGGATGTCCCAGGGTACATCACACAGGAGAGGGGCGGGCAGGTCTGGGGTGCTGGCGACTCATTCAGGTGTTGAGCTGAGTGTGAGGGAGGGAGGCGGCACAGACAGCAGCCAGGGTGTGTGAGAGGAAGGTGAGACTGAGGTGGCTCTGGGTCTAGATAAGAGAGGAACCAAGGCAGCCACGCTGGGAACTGAAATCCAGATTCTGAGATGTCAGTCCCCGTAGCTATGCGTATTCCTCTTGCAGGCTGTTCTGGGTGTAGAGGCAGAGATAGAAGCCTGGAGGGTTAGCTTGTGAAAATCTCTGTCTTCAGACTCATGGTCACGAGATAAGCAAGACATAGATATAAGAAACATTACCAACATTGTGGTAACATTGCTCCTGATAGGCAGTGTTCTAAATCTTTTGTCTTTTCTTCAAAATATCTTACATAACTCATGTTGGCCTTGAACTCCCTATGTAGTTGTGGATGACCTTGATCTACTGATCTTCCATCTCTGCTTCCTAAAAGCTTGGATTGGGGCATGAACACTACTACACCTGACTCATGATTTTACATGATTTTACACACACACACACACACACACACACACACACACAGGCGCGCACACACACATACATATGGGTATTTTGCCTGCATATATATCTATGTACCATGTGTGTGCCTGGTGCTCATGGAAGACAGTGGAGTTCACTGAAATCCCTTAAAAATGGAGGTATAGATGGTTGTGAGTCAACATGTGGGTGCTGGGAATTGAACCCAGGTTGTTTGGCAGAACAATAAGAGCCCTTCAATGCTGAGCCACCTCTTCTTCTCTGAGTCTAAATATTTTAAACAAATACCCATTTAGTTTATAAGAACTAGTTAGTATTAACGATTAGTTAGTATTACACCTTTTTTTTTTTTTATACATTAAGACATGGAGGCACAGAGAAATCAAGAATCTGTCCCCAGGGCACCCAGCTCCTGAGTGTCATGGTCCTAGTTCAGGCTATTTGGCCCAAGACCTGCCACACTGTGCCTTGCCACTGATCTCCTTCATTTTCCTTCAGCCAGTCCATGTAGCTGCTTCAGCCCCTATCCAATAAAATGGCAAGACCTCAGTCTGAAACAGTGTATTCCCCTCCCCAACAATTCCCGTGATTGCCTGCAGTCACTTTCCTCGAGGTTATGACTATACCCAAGAAACACGTGTGATAGGGCGTGAGTTTGGGGTGAGAGGATGTGTGCCCACTGGCTATGCATGGAACACTGAGATGTCCTCGGTCCTCAAAGCTTCAGTCATGCGTCATGGTGCTCTTTGGCCCTAACCTCACAGTGTTTCCTAACAGAAAGTTCAGCTTCCTGCTTCCCTCTTGGATACTCTCTCAACATATCTTTCTCCCCTGCCCCCTGCCCCCAGTATTCTAGAAAATTTAACCCTTTGTGTCTATTCCTGTTCGTGGGCATATCTGCTCTCCTGGCCAATATCTGGGTAGAGTTGTGCTTCACCTCTGACCTGGACCTAGGATAGGCTTTGGTTTGTGCCACCATGGGATCTGGGACTTCTGGGCCACTATGTGCAGTTGGGATTCAAGTAAAAGCCCTCAGGTGCACTATCAGCCCAACCAGGCCATCCTTGGCTCCTGTACAGACTGGTACTGACTTGGCTCCAAGGGGTATGGGAAGATCCTGATGCTCCTATACTCTTGGGCAGTGTGGTCTGAGAAGGAAGGCCCAGGCTTGTGAGCACTCATGTGAGCATGTCTGGGATCGGGCATTTAGCAAGGCCAGTTAGTCCCCAGAGCTCCCTGGGAACATGGCTTGAACTGAGACTAGGCCACCATCTCTGCAGGATTGAGTGGGCCCTGGAAGACATCAGGGTCAATGTCAGCAACCAAGAGGACAGAATAGTGGTTATAAGCCAAGGCCTTTAGTTCATACTGGAAGAATGTTCTAGAATCTCACATGCATCAAAGACTTGGTAAGATCCACCCTAGTCTTAGGATATCTTCATTGTGTGCCAGATGGTGGTGTTGGTGCACATTTTTAATAACATCACTTGGGAGCAGAGGCAGGTGGATCTCTGAGTTTGAGGCCTGATTTATAGAGCGAGTTCTAGGACAGGCAGGGCTACACAGAAAAACTTTCTCGAAGAAATCAAACCAAACCAAGCTTTTACTGCAGTGAAAGTTACGTCAGCTCAGAGGTGCCAATTAGGGATAGGCTATTTATGCAATAAAGTGAGTTGAATTGTAGCTACCACCCCCACCCTGCTGTGCACACCCTGCCTCAGTTTCTATAGATGCTCTGGCATGGGAAGGCATGGGAGGGCCAGGGCTCCCACTGTTCTGGCTCTAAGTAAGGTGGTTCTGAGCACCCAAGAACATGGAGACTCCCCACATCCAGGCTCCTCCTCGTTCACCTCTGCCCCAGTGCAGTCTGGTTCTGTAAAGTCAGACTTACATCCTCCTGCTTCTTTTTAAAAAAAAAAAAAAAAAAAAAAAAAATCCTGATGGGTCTCAGTAACACAAGACTGATAAAATCACAATCATGGGCTCATGATTTATTTTTTATTATTTTGACACTATGAGCATGGCTCTACCAAAATAGCTACCTGCCTTGTGTTAAAAGTAACATAAGAATATCACATCTTGGCCTTTTGGCTAAGACCAAGTATAAGAAGAATTCAGGGGCTAGGGAGACACGGCTTAGCAGAGTCTGCAGCATAAGCTTGAGGAGCCAAGTTTGGGCCCCTCCTCCATCAGCCATGTAAAAAGCTAGGTATGGTGGTCCATGACTAGAATCCTTTTGCAGGAGATATGAGGTAGGCAGAGAGATAGGTGGGTATCTAGAAGGTAGTTAGTCACTGAGCCATCTGAGTGTTGGATGCCTCCAGCCTCCTCCCCCTTGATTTCTGCAACCTCAGGTACACACCACGTCTTTCTAACTCTTCCAGCAGGGCTAAGTACACAGCATTGCACACCTCTGATCCTTCAGTTAATTAGTGCTGATCCAACCCAAGGCAGGGTTCATATTTACAAAGATCAGGGAAATCACGCCTCATCTGTGAGGGAGGGGACCGAGTCCCCGAGTCCTCAGGAGACTGGGATATTAGAGCACTGGCTTGTGACAGCATCTCAGAATGGCTAAGGGGAGATCCTAATTAGTTACCCTCTGAAGGCTCTTCAGCAGTGGTTGTTTGGAGTGTGGCTTCTCCCAGCAGGCTTGACTGGGGCCTCTGGGGTTTGAGCTATGTCACGGGTCAGGAACTGAGGCACAAACTTGGCCTTCAGTTTGGAGGGGATCAAACCACCGCTTCACTGGTGGGCGGGCTCTGGGCACAGTCTGAGTACTTAAGAGGCAGTGAGAAGCTTGAGGTTCTCTAGAGGGTCTTTCAGAATGTTCCAGGATATGAACTCAGGCACTCCAGGCACGTGACACCATCCATGTGCCGTGACACCTCCGGTACCACGTGCTAGGATAGATACACAGTAAGGCAGCAGTGGATGGTCAAGGGAGCTGCCTCAGGACTTGGGCAAGGGATACAGGACCTCTAGCCTATTAAAGCCTGATTGAGGGCTTTGTTTCTAAGAAGAAAGATGGTGGCCAAGTCGAAGCAAAGACTAGGCCGAGATGCCCAGACTCCTCCTACTAAACTGTCCTTGTTGGTCAGTCGGAGATTTCTGCCAAGCTGGGGGCTCATGGAATTGATTCCTTGTGGCCTGAGAACCTGTGCCCTGGAGCCAGGCCTGGCGGTGGCAAAGGACTGTAGTCCCAGTGTCTTAGGGTTCTCTAGAGTCACAGAATTTATGGAATCTCTCTCTATATATTAAGGGAATTGATTGTAATGACGTATAGTCTGTAGTCTAGTTAACCCAACAATGGGCAGCTGTGCATGGAAAGTCCGAGAATCTAGTAGCCGCTCAGTCCCATGAGGGTAGTTGCTTCAGCCGGTCTTCTGTATAGCTGGAATCCTGAAGAAGTAGGTTCCAACAGATGTGCTGGCAGGTAAGTGCAAGCAGGCGAAGAAGAGCGAGCCTTCCTTCTTCCGATGTCTATTTGCAGGCCTCCAGCAGATGTGGCCCAAATTAAAGGTGTGCACCACCATGACTGGATTTGGAACTTGCTTTGTCCTAGGCTGGCCTTGAACTCAGAGATCTGCTTGCCTCAGTTTCCTGGGATTAAAGGCATGTGCTACCTTGCCTGGGCCTAAGCTTTTCCTGGCCACTATGCCTCAAGATCTGGGTCAGAAGCCTGTGTCTTCCAGCCTTAAGATCTGGATCACAGGTGTGCCCTCCATTTCTCGATTGTAGTTCATTCCAGGTGTAGTCAAGTTGACAACGGGGAATAGCTACCACACTCAGCGAGAGGCCACATTTGAGGCAAGAGCGTACGTCCTGTCTGGCTGGGCTACAGAGCAGTTCAAGGTAAGCCTGGGTAACTTGATGAAAACCCTGCCATAAAATACAAAGTGGACAGGGCTGAGGCTATTGCTCGGTGGTACTGAGCTCACCTAGCATGTACAAAGCCCTGGGTTCAACTTCCAGAATTGCCATAAACAAACATACAAACAAACGATAAATTCCTGCATGTGGGAAACAGGTGGGAGAGGAGGGGACAGCTCCAGATTCTGTCCTTCTGAGCCCAGGATATTCCAAGTGTTAACTGGGTTCTTCTGTGGCCTTTGTTCCAAGGAGGAACCGGTTATCTCCTGTCCCAGCATCCTTTGCTGGGATAAGCAACACTCCCTTTCATATTTTCAGTTTAGTGTAAGCTTGTGTGTCCGTCCTGAATTCTGTTTAATCTTGCTAAGATTTCAAGTTGTAAGTTTCCTTGTGGATCCTCAGCCTGGTCTGTGTCTGAGTGAAACCCAATTGCTTCTGATGGGATCCTCCGTCATGTCCAGTTCACTCTATATCGAGACAAGCATCCAGAGAGTCAGTGTGGGAGGCCAGGACACACTTGGGCACATCCCAGGGACCCGATATGTTTCTTTTAACACTCAGAATCATCAAACTGCTCTAGGCGCGTCTTTAGTCTACCTACTTAAGCGTGCGGGCTCCATGTGGGGGACGCTGGGGGAACAGAAGCCAAGCTAGGATCTTGCCCTCTGGTGGCTTTGAGGCTGGAAAGATTACCCCAGCAGCTGTGACACAGCTAGCTCCTGAGGGTATGAATCCAGTTGCGGCTACACTAATCTGCCTCAGGAGGATGATACCCAACTCTGCTTATGACGAGCAAGGCGGCACTGGCGAAGCGGTCTAAATCAACCTGCTCTTTAGTGTGCTTGTCTGTCAGGAATGACAGGAGAGCCATGTGTCATGGGCCTGCTGTGTGTCGACTGCTTCACAGTTACCACAGTGAACTCTTGTAGAGCAGCCAGAGGCCACCACCGCTTGAAGCCCAGAGAAGCAAAGAGCTTGCTTGGCTTGCCCCACTTGCGCACACTGTAAAATGCAGAGTAAGCTACTATGTCATTAAGGCTTGGCTTCTAAGTCTCAGTTTCTCCATCCCTGGATTCTGCCTCCAGAGCCCCATTGCAAATTCGATGAGATTTCTTTTTTCATGTTAAAGGCCTGGAACCAAGCCTGTATCCCTGTAGGCTCCTGACAAGAGGCAGCTAGTGTGGCCCCAGGGAGCCATCGCCTATCTTCTTTCTCCCTTACATCTTCCTGCTACCTCACATCACCTCCTAGATGAAGCAAAGACACCCATTTCCCCTTTATAATAATTATTCCGTGTGCCAGCATGTTTATGGAAAGTTAGCTTGGTCTGTGTCTTCCATCTCTAAGGACCCAATCATGTCTGGCACACAGAATCCCAGATGCAAGGCCAGGCTCTGTCAGCCGAACAAAAGGGAGGAAATGATCCAGGAAATTCTGACAAAGAAAGCAATTACTTGGTCTGACGTACAGGGACTGCTCCTGCCAAGACTGGGTCTCTTTGTTGCCATTACCTGAGTGATGGTCTCTGCAGACATAGATCGGTTTGGTTATTTGTCTTAACAGTTGTTTAACTGTGTTAGCTTTCGCTAGGCCTTATTTCTAGGTGTGGAAGCTGAGTTCAGCTGGGCAGCAAGGCCCTCAGGTGTTCAGGTATATTCAGCTCCTTCCCAGGTCCAAACTTGGCAGTCATGCCAGCAGTCAGGGCTTCCCCCCCCCCCTTTTCTTTTCTGGAAGTTTCTCTCCCCTCTGACACCCTCCTGGTCCATCAGCTAATCCTGGCTGGGATTATCCAGCCTGGGATGACTATCATTTAGTAATAATTGTCCCTCTTACATTTCCTCAGCCTCACATCCATTATCCTCTGATCCGCACTCACAGTGGCCGAAAAGACAGGCATTAGTGCTGCTAGTTTAGAGAGGGAGGGAGAGAGAAGAGAGAGGGGAAGAGGGAGGGTAGAATGGGTTTATCCTAGGCTAGTGAAAGCACAGCCAGAAGCTAGCCAACACAAGAACTCCAAGTTCAGTGCTCCCCCTGCTCCCACTGTATGAGGTGTGTGTGTGTGTGTGTGCGCGCGCGCGCGCGCGCGCATGCGTGTGCTTATGCCCGTGCATATTCATGTGTAGTTGCTGTGCATGCCACAGTGCACATGTGGCTATCAGAAGGCGATACTAGCTGTCGGTTCTCTACTTCTACCTTGTCTTACTTAGAGAAGGGTCTCTCTCTTTTACTGGTTGTGGCTATGTACATGTGGGCCAGCTGCCCATGAGTTTTCAGACATTCTCTCATCTCTATTTCCTATCTGGCCATAGGAGCTCTGGGATCTTAGATGCATATTGCTTATCCAACTTTACATAGATTCTGGAGATTCCGACCCATGTCCTCGTGCTTGCATGCTAAGCACTTACCCGTCAACATATCTCTCCAGTTGCAGGAACTGTACTCTCAAACCGATGATCTGATTGATTGCCTTCCCACAACAACATGTGAGCCCCATAGGAGTGACTCTTCCTTTTAATGATAGAATTCCAGGTCCTGATGAGAAACAGAAGGAAGCTGGCTTGGCAACAGAAGACCTTTCTGGAGTATGCCAAATTATGCCTCACAGGTAGCTGACTCCCATGGGTGGAACTGGGGGGACAGGTCTAGTGTCACAAGTTCCCTAAGCAAGATAGCATCTCCCTGATGGGGCTTGGAATCCTGGCAACCAGTGAGGATGTCAGAGGAGAAAGGTGCACAAGCCAGATGCTGGGATAGCTGTCTCGTGTGACATCTTCCAAGGGTGGAGATGACAGTGACATTTCTATAGCTGGCCCTGTGCTTTTGACAGAGATAACAAACATTAGCCCATTCTCCCCAGGCCAAGAAGAGACAGAAACTGTTTCCCACGTGCATTGGTAGGTGATGGCTCCTTTGTCATTTCACAATCAACCTGTTCCCTCCACGCCCTGCAGGATGGCTCATCAGGAGGCGACCAAATCACCCAGGGAGCATCTCCTCTGACCAGTGAGCTCCTCTGCCAGATACACTGCTCCAAGTACCCTATACCCAGGGGAAGTTTCATCCCAGCATCTCTCTCAGGTGAGGCTCACTGGGGCAAAGGTGCAGGGCAGCCTGCTTCTCTCCCCCATGCTTTGCTTTTGTTTATTTTTCTTTCTCTTAGTGAACTAGCAAGGCATTGTGAAATCAGAATCCACATTTTGTGTCTAAATACATTTCTCATGATCAGTTTTGTCTCCCCCAAAGCCACTAGAATCTCAACAAAGCACTTTATATCAACTGAAGTGTCACAAAGGTTCGTGATAGCCACCCTACTGTCCATCAGAATTGTTTTTGCACTACATTCCCAAGGAATTACTTGATGATTTAAGATGCTATAAAACAGCCATTGGGTGGCAGTGTCTACACCTTTAATATCATCACTCAGGAGGCAGAGGCAGGTGGATCTCTGTGAGTTTGAGGCTAGCCTGGTCTAGAGAGTGAGTTTCAGGATATCTAGGGCTGCTACACAGAGAAACTGTGTCTTAAAAAACTACAAAAACAAAAACAAAGCAAGACAAAACAAAATCAATAATAAATAAAAAAACTAACATAAAATAATAAATTAAGTATAATATGAAATTACAATGCTAAAATGTAAGTATTTTAGGAAATTACTTTCTTTACCGTTGTAAATGACTAGCTTTGGGGTGTGTGTGTGTGTGTGTGTGTGTGTGTGTCTGTGTGTCTGT
>JADRCD010231825.1:0-12008 GCA_019843815.1 Montemys delectorum | reverse complement strand
AAAAGAAAAAAAAAAGAATGGAAAGTTCCTGCCTATTTTAAGGCAAGTCTCTTGGGAGAGGTCTTATGGTTTTTGGTCTATGACCCAAGGCAAAGTCAGCTGGATGGCCCTGACGTACCCCAATGTAATGTTTAGCCCTACTGACTTGGTTTGGAGACCCCGACCATGACCATGCCAAATGTGTAGGCTCTCATTCTCAATCTCTCTCTCAATCTCTCTCTCTCTCTCTCTCTCTCTCTCTCTCTCTCTCTCTCTCTCTCTCCTCTCTCTCTTCTTTCTCTCTCTCTCTTCTCTCTCTCTCTCTTCTCTCTCTCTCTCTCTCTCCCCTCCCTCCCTTCTTCCCTCCCCACCTTTAACCCCTCTCTTTTGGTTTGGAAAAGCATTTATGGAAGAAGCTCTTCGGGCTTGTAGGAACCACAGAGAAGCAGCTGGCAGGACCCAGGTAAAATAGTATTCTAGGAAAGAACTAAGGAGTACTCTTGGGTTTGGAGGAGCTCAAGAGAGAGATAGACTAGCTCTGTAAAATGACATGGATAGAAAGACATTTCTAAAGAGCTGGCAGGTTAGGTTGTAGGATCATGGTTGTAAATAGACACTTTGTATATAGTTCAGAAAATAAAGTTACCTCACTGAGCTAGCAGGTTTTTGTCTCAGTTTATGTTTCCTGTGTCTTTATTAGTATAAATAATAGTGAAATTTAGAAGGATAAATATTACAGAGGGCAGTCCTCCCTCTTCCTGTTATGGTCTTTTTCCCATCTACACCATGTATCTTTCCCATCCCATATTTCACCCTAATCTTTGCTCAAGACCAGCTCCAACACTTGTGAGACCTAGTGCAAGACAAAAACAAGAAGTCCTTTACTCCAACGTTGTATTGAAAGATACAGGATAGTTAAAGGGAATGTTAAACCAAGCTAGGTATCACACAGCCCTGCAATCAGCCCTACACCATGCCTACCTCCCCTACTACACTGGTGTCTCATTTCTCATACAGCTGTCTCTGTCTGCAAATAACACTTACCCCTGCCCTCGCCCCTGCCCTTGCCCTTGCCCCTGCCCAATGAAGCTATTTGGGATCACAGACCCCCATGTCAAAGGGGTGCAGACACTAGCCACTTACTTTTGCATATCAGGAAACTAGAGTAGTTGAGAAACCATCAGAACATGTAGGGTTGATCCTGTCCAGAGTTCGCCCACCAGCTCATCAGCCTGGGCTACATGAAGCCCTGTCTCAAAAGAAGGTGAAGGAAGAGGACAAAAATGAGTTAGAGGGTCATAGAGCAAGCAGCAGCCCAGACAGTACAAAGCTATTAAACTATAGACCCATAAGACCATAGTATTCTTTTTTTAATATTTATTTATTTATTTATTTATCTTATGTATATGAATATACTTCCTTTGCTGTCTTCAGACACACCAGAAGAGGGCATCAGATCCCATTACAGATGGTTGTGAGCCACCATGTGATTGCTGGGAATTGAACTCAGAACCTGTGGAAGAGCAGTCAGTGCTCTTAACTGCTGAGCCATCTCTCCAGCCCAACCATATTATTCTTTAAAATATTAAAACAGGGCTGCAGGGGATGAGGAGGCTGGAGAGATGGCTCAGCAGTTAAGAGCATTGACTGCAGCCAGGCAGTGGCGGCGCACGCCTTTAATCCCAGCGCTTGGGAAGCAGAGGCAGCCTGGTCTACAGAGTGAGTTCCAGGACAGCCAGGGCTATACAGAGAAACCCTGTCTCAAAAAACAAAACAAAAAACAAAAACAAAAACAAAAACAAACAAAACAAACAAACAAACAAAAGAGCATTGACTATTCTTCCCAAGAGTTCAATTCCCAGCAACCACAGGATGGCTCACAACCATCTGTAATGAGATTGAATGCCCTCTTCTGATTGGATACGTCTGAAGACAGCTACAGTGTACTTACATATAATAATAAATAAATCTTTTAAATAAAAAAAAAAAAAAAACAGGGCTGGGGATACAACACAGGAAGGTCCTAGGATTGACTTCCTAAACCCCAAAGGGAATTTGCTTCCTTGATCATCTGCGTTTGATCTCTAGAACCCACACAGTGAAGGAGAAAACCAACTCCCAGAAGTCATCCTCTGGCCTCACACATGTGCCCATACACAGACCTCACACATGTGCCCATACACAGACCTCACACATGTGCCCATACACAGACCTCACACAAGTGCCCAAATAAGTAAATGCAAAAAATTAAAAAATATTTAAATGCTTCTAAATGCTACTTTCAAAGTGATTTGGATGGCTAATTCGGTTAAAATCATTTTCTTCTTGTTATGCTTTAATGCACTTTTCACTCTGTCATGTGCAATAAGAGTTTTATCTATAAGACAAAACTTAATGTTCACACCTTTTGTCAAGTGATAGGAATCTAGGAATCTATTCTCAGGAGATAATATAAACCATAAATTGATCGGATGTCACATTATTATTTACAATAGAGAGGAAGGGAGAGAGAGAGATGGAGAGGGAAGAGGGAGAGAGGAAGGAAGAGAGACAGAGAAGGGGAGAGGGAAAAGAAGGAAGGGAGGGAGAAGAGGGAGAGAAAAGAAGAGGAAGGGGGAAGAAGAAAGAGAGAGGGAGAGGGAGGGAGACACAGAGAGAAACAGACAGAATATTTGCTTATTGCCATTTCCTGGATCCTTGAAAGAGCACAGAAGTTTGTAACTACAATGTAGAAACATGCCACTGGGTGGCAGCAGGGAGCTGGACAAGTGGTTCCCTTCAAGGTTGACTTGCAAACCTCAGAGCCCAATGCTGGAGAATGTTCCCTGAGGATCTTTTTTCACAGTGATTTCAAAACAACAACAAACTTCTTAACTCCAAACTTCGTTTAGGGGTTTGGCCTACAAGGTGGTTCAACTACTGGAGCTCAAGTTAAAGTTCCTGAGGGTTATCCTCTGACTTCAGCAAGAGCTCAGGAGCCCTCAGGAACAGGAATGTGCACACACACACACACACACACACACACTCACACACACAACACAGACACACGTGTACACACACAAAATATCAAACTTAGCAAAGTATTTTTAAAACTAACAAATATATAAAGACCTATTAGTTTGGGATGTCTAAAGAATCGACATCAGTGCAAACCAGAATCACTTCGCTAGATAGTAACTAGATCAAGGAAAGATAGGTGGATGGTTGATGGAGGACAGACAGTCAGACAGACAGATGGATAGGTAAGCAGGTGGGCAGGCAGGCAGACACATGCATTCATAGTAAATGGATTTGGTAAAGAACTGACTCACATAACTATAATAACTTGAAAGTCCCACGATCCACATAGACCCAGGATTCCAAAGTTCCTTGCCTGAGAGCCAGGAGAGCTGTTGATATAAGCTCCAAAGTTCACGTGTGAAAGCAAGAGAAGATAAGTGTCCTGACTGGAAGACATAGACAAAAGTCACCTCCTGTCCCATCCTGCTTGTTCTAGTTAAGTCTCTGGTGACATAGGTGAGGCTCCCGTTAGAGCATTCTGGCTTCCATTCCACTGGTTCAAATGCACATCTCCACACACATGGTAATGTGGACCCGATGGCCCAATCAAACTTATACATAAGCTAGAGCATCTAGGCATAGCAAAGCCTATGTGCAAAGAGAGCTGCAGGGCCACCTCCACACTGTATCCTACTAATAGTAAGATCTGTATTGATATGAAAGGAGATGTGTTACATGCTAATTTAAGTGGGGGGAAAGGCAGATTACAAAGCATTAATATGCAAAGGCAATTGATTTTAATAATTTAACATATCTTTATATATTAAAATTATAGGGGACTGATTTTGGTGGCTCACACCTTTAATCCCAGAACTCAGAAGGCTAAAGGAGGGAGACCTCTTTGAGTTCCAGGAAAACAAGATTACCTAGTGAGGCTATGTCTAGAATAATTAAATAGTAACACTACTTCACCATGTATGTTATTGTGAAGATTTCATAGGGTCTCCAGGTAAGGGCCCAAGAACAGTATCTAACATACTGACATATAGTGTGGCAAGCTCTCAGTAGCTTGTAGCTACCAATACTATGTAATCTCATGGCTTTTTTTTTTTTAATTTCAAAATAGGGCTTCTCTATATAATAGCCCTGACTTTCCTGGACTCACTTTGTAGACCAGGCTAGCCTCAAACTCACAGAAATCCCCCTGCCTCTGCTGGGATTAAAGGAATACACTACCACGCTTAACTTCTCATTGCTTTTTAAAAGTAACATATGTATGAATGAATGAGTGTTTGTATGTATGTATGTATGTATGTATGTATGTATGTATTTGAACATGAGAACTCTCTAGGAAAAAATATGGAATTATTTTGAGATCTGGTTAGTATAGTAGCACACAGTTTTGTAATCATTTCAGAGGAAATTCTGATGGTGATGCTGTACATTCAGATGCTAAGCACAGGTCCAGAACAATGGCTTTCACATTTCTAAGAAAAAAATGAAGTCCAGAAAAATGTCTGCTTTGAAAGCATGGGACCTGAGTTGTAATCCCCATCACTTGTGTTAGAGCCAGATGCAGTGATGCACATCTGTCTCCCAGCACTTGAGCTGGCAGAGGAGGGGAGTGGAGACAGTTCCCTAGAACTCCTTGGCACCTTGGCAAAATCAGTGAGATGCCTTGCTTCAAAAAAATGAGATGGAGGGCAAAGAATGAAGATACCTGACAACAACTTCTGGGCTCCACATTCACACAATACACACACACATGCACATGTGTGCACACATACACATACCCGCACGTGTACACACACACACACACACACACACACACACACACACACACACACGCACACATGCACGCACGCACTTCGCTCAAAGTCGGGGAGGGGGGCGAGGAGGGGAGAGCAAAGAAGTTTTACTTGGAGCCATTTACTTAATGATAATAAGTCATTCTTTTAAAATAGAAGTCTAATAATAATTTTCCTTTTTCACATTTTTCTGATTTCATTAACACTCAGAGTTTGACTAAGCCTTTGTCTCAGAACCCCACCCCTAACTGTCACACACACACACACACACACACACACACACACACACACACACTGCCCAGGCCTGTGGTGTGGTTTTATGCTAGTCACACCGGGTATTCCCTGTCCCAGCTCTCTAAAAATAGGACAAAACAGGATCCTCCCACCCCACGACTTCCTCTCTTCTCATCACAAATACTCCAAACTACTCTAGATTTGAGTACAAGGAAGTCCCCGTTAGCTGAGGCTGACATGCCATTCCTCCATTTCTCTGCCACCATTTCCCTTTTTGCTCCCCTGAGATAAAAGAACATCCCTGCACCCACCCTGGCAGCCCCCCTCCTTTTTTTCGTTATCTCTCATGAGCCTTGCCTTCTCATCCAGCAAGTTCCTCCAGAAACCAAGAATCACGTTTCAAAATCCCCACCTCCACAGAGTGGCCTGCCAAGAAAACAAGCAGCGAACTCAACTGACCCAACTTTTGAGCCTTGTGGTATTGGCTTCAGCTCCTCCCAACCTCCCTCCACTCAATTGCTGGAATAAAGTAGATATGAAAATTATCTCAATTTCTTTTTAAACACTTGCTCTCATTGCTAAGAACAAACAAATGGCACTCAGAAGGAGGCCACCACATCTGAGCTTTGAAAGTGAAAACATGGCGAGTTGTCAGAACTATCTGTCTCCTTCTGCGGTGTAAAGAGACCAGGGCTCTGCTGGGTTAGGGTTTCATGGAGAAATCACCAAAGCAGGCACTGGCTACAGCACAGGGCAGTTCTTGCATCTGCTAAATGATGAAAGGGATCTACAACAACTGCTACAACAGCTGTACTTTTCCTTAGCCAATTCAAGAAAGCCCCTAAAATGAATTACTATCAATACAACTTGCAGATAAGATAATGGCAGAATTTAGTAATAGATAAAATGTAGCAAAACATAACTTCTGATTTTTTTCTAATACACCATAGAAATTTAGATTACGTTGACCAAAAAAGAAAAAAGAAAAAGAAAAAGAAAAAAGAAAAGAAAAGAAAAAACCTTTTATACTGGATGGGTGTGAACCTTTAACCCCAGAAGCAAAGATTTCTCTACTAGTTAGTTCAAGGCTAACCTGGTCTACATATTGAGTTTCGAGTCAGCCAGAGCTACATAATATTACCCTCTCTCAAAAGAAAAAAAAATATATTGATTTGTTATTTCTTTGGGGGGGAGAAGGTCAGAGGATCATTTGTAAGAGTACATTCTCTCCTTCAAATCATTCAGGGCCCAGGGTTTGAACTGAGCTCATCAGACTTAGCTGCAAGTGCTTTTATCTGCTGAGTCATCAGACAACCCTCTAACTTGACAATCTTTTTAATAGGCCTTATGTTGCTTTATGTTCACCACACAGAATTCCTTCCAGTCAGGAAAATGAACATGAAGTTCATGTTAAAGATTTATTCATGGTCAAGCATTACCTGAGCACTGGAGCACAGAGAGAAGAGGGCTTTGCCACAGACAGTTCAAAAGACTTATCATCTACTTAGAAAAACACAGAAATTAAAAATTCTCAGAAAAGCTGGGGGTAACTTATAGACAAGTGTAATACCAAAGCTCTGTAATTATTTTTATAATACCTTTAGATTGAGTGGCCAGATGGGACCCTATTAATAATTATTATTAATATTTGAAAATCATTAAAAATAATTTTAGAATAAAAATTTCCTGTGTTTTTAAAACATGTTTCCATTGTGTGCCTGAAACTTAGGTTTAACTGGGCATCCTGTACTATTATTTGCTAATTCTGACAACCTTAAAGTTGAGACATGTAGGGTACAAAAAAAGATCCTAGGCCAGTGGAGTTGGTCAGACAAGCTTCCTGGAGAATGCAGGTTGTAAGCCAGCTGCCTGAGGAGAGCTTGATGGAGACAGAGAACATTCCATTTGTAGGAAGCTCTTGTCCTTGACACTGAAATGGAGATGAACAAGTAATTCCTGGTTGGGATGGCAACCAAGCTGGCTTAGCTGGTTCCCTGGACTGATGAAAACTGCAAACTTCAATGTGAGAGATCCTCTGCTTATGTTTGTTCCTCCTGTGTGAGCAATCCCTTGGTTGGACTTCTTTCTATGGGATTTGTGAAAAAAACAAAAGATAATGTTGCTGTTATTCACAGTGATATCATTTTTACTGGGTTCTTTATAGAAACCAAGACCAATTTTCAACAGTCTGGACACAGAAGCATTTCTCTTTACAACTTATACATATGTATATCAACTTTAGCCTTACATTGGGTACATATCTTTTTTTTTAAATTTTATTCTATGTGCTTTGGTGTTTTGCCTAAATGTATGTTTGATGGTGCCAGATATCCTAGAATTGGAGCTACAAACAGGTATGAGCTGCCATGTGAGTGCTCGGAATTGAACCCAGGTCCTCCAAATGAGTAGCCAGTGCTTTTAACCTTTAAGCCATCTCTCCAGCCTGTATGAGTACACATCTTAATGAACAAAAATGATTTAAATGATTTTGAACAGGGTATATGTCTGTAGTTCCAGAAGGCAGAGACAGGAAAACTACAAGGAAAATCATAAACCCGAGATCAGCCTGGGCTATGTGCTGGAAGACATTCTATCTCGTGATGGAACAATTTCTGAGGTGTGTGTGTGTGTGTGTGTGTGTGTGTGTGTGTGTGTGTGTGTGTGAATGAGAGAGAAACAGAGAGAGAGAGAGACAGACAGAGAGAGAGATAGAGAGACAGAGAGAGAGGCAGTAACAGTCTCAGTGTTCTGATACCTGCTGATACTTGGGAGTGTTTTTTTAGGTTTAGGTCAGGAGGATTTGAGGGTTAAAACTGAAGTCTTTGCACTGAGGAAGCAAATCTAAGAATAAAGTGCATTGCTCTCAGTGCTGGGAAAGGTGCTAAGAAACCACTAAGTAAATAGAGGGATAAAGAAATAAAATTCCAGCCAGACACGATGATGTACACCTTTGACCCCAGCACTCAGGAGGAAGAGGCAGGTAGCTCTCTCTAAGCGTGAGACCAGCCTGGTCTACATAGTGAGTTCCAGGACAGCCAGGGCTATACAGAGAAACCCTGTCTTGGAAGAAGAAGAAGAAGAAGAAGAAGAAGAAGAAGAAGAAGAAGAAGAAGAAGAAGAAGAAGAAGAAGAAGAAGAAGAAGAAGTTGTTGAATTTTTAAATCCCAATCCGGGGTTTCTACCCACCTTTGGCCATTTAGTGCCCAGATAAAGCACATGCATACAAACTGTATATTTATAGTTAAGTCTTAATCAGCACTAGAGCTCTCTATGCTATTAAAATCTATTTCCTATTGATAGTCCCAAGTTATTTCTTACTATGTTTCATCTGGTCTGCTCTTAACTCTAATTGGCCATGCTTTCTTGACCCATGGCTTCTTCCTCCCTTCCTTCACCTTCTTCTCACTCTCCTCATGGTCTCCTCCAACCACCCTGGGCAGAAACACCAACCACCACCTATCTCAATTCTGCCCAGCTATAGGCCGTAGGCACCTTTATTTACCAATCAGAAATAACTTGGGGTCAAGGTCACATAGTGTCATTCGGGTCTATGAGCAGATTCTCTCCTTTCTAGGGAAACTCGGGCTTGGGAGCCCGCACTTAGCATTACACAATAAATAGCAAAAGACCTAGCATCAACAAAAAATTAAAATTAAAATTAAAAAATTAAATCCCCGTTTCTTTGCTTTCGAATTCCTATTTTTCATTTCTAGCACCTTTGTGTTTAGACTTCTATCACAAGTACACAAAGGCAAAACCAAGACTGAATGTATATCCTGAGCTATTCATTGTAGCACTGTTTCAAACAACACAACTGGCAATAACCAAAACTTGTGTAAGTGATGGCTCAAAGGAATAAACAGAAACCTCCATATGATGAAGTATTTCATGGCCATCCAAAGGAAAAGTAAGACCTAATGTATCACGGATTGGTGGGGGACAGAGTCAGCACTTGGGCCCTAGAGGGCTCTAGAGTCAACCCCCAGCATGGCAAGCAAAGAAGAGAACAAATCAAGAGGGAAGAAACTGCTCAGCAGGTGACCTATGAAGTGTGTACTATATGCTTTAGAACGCATAAGAACCAAAAATACAAACATATTTGCTTATGTTTAATCAATGATCATATTTTAAAGAGCAAATCTAAACTTCAAGTCAAACTATTTTTTTTAAATCCCTTTATATGGAGGGGGGCAGAATAGAGCAGAGCTAAAGGGGAAAGAAACAATTTTCCTGTTTTTTAAAAGGTTTATTTATTTTATGTCTATGAGTGCTCTATCTGCATGACAAAAGAAGGTGTCAGATCATAGCACGATGGTTGCAAATTGAACTCAGGATCTCTGGAAGAGCAGATAATACTCTGAACCTCTGAGCATCTCTCCAGATCAAAACAAAGTTTCTTTTAATGTGCTTTGCTGGGCTAGACTTAACTTTGGAATCATGTAGGTATTTAAATAGTTTATAATTAAATTCTGAAAAACAAATCTTGAAAAATGAAAAAATAGGAGATAAATTAACATAAATGTGTAGTCAACCTGGGACAAACTACTTCAAGTGACTTAAATATATCATACTGTAAGGCTGAGGAGATGGGTCAGTCATTAAAGCCTAGGCTCACAACCAAAGGTGTAGTAATACAGATGGGCATCATGGTTCAACTCAAGGAGTCTCATGCAGGAGGGTCACTTCAAGCATATATCAGCCTAGGATTCAAAGCCAAAACTCTCTCAATAAAATAAAGTAATACGATAAAACCCGTAATTTGGCTGGTGTTCCTGGTGGAACTGTAAAGACAAGAACTGTAAAAAGTTAATAAGGAACCTTTAAAGTTTTAGAATTATACTGCTGGTATCAGATAGGTCCCTACAGATCACAAGGAACAAAGCAAATGAGTAATTATGTGAAATTCTCTCCTATCGTACTCGGGGTCATTGAGTATACATTCTTGGCATAGGAAGAGGAAAATAATCAATCCAGATAGACGGGTTAAGTAGAAGTCCAATAGTCATAAATTTTAAGATAAAGTATCAAACTAAATTTATAAATCATTAAAAAAATGAACAAACAAACTTTCAACTCTCCAAAATACATTTAAAAATGGGGGAAACAAAAGTATGTCCAACCCATGCCAAGGAAATAAATACATCATTGTTTCTATTCATAGTAAAAACGACCTATTTAGAACAACTCATGACCAAAACAGAAAAAGGAATGCTGAGCCTTTCAAGAACTGAAAACGAAGGCAAAGTGCTTGTAGATAGGCAAAAGGACACTCGGTCCTTAAGGGAATATGAATTTGAATAGGAAAATTTTAACAATAGAGAACTGGCTGCTTCTTAGATTCATGATGTATGAAGGTTGATGCAATTCCAGAAGCCATCAAAGGACATTGGCACAGGCCCAGCTGGCCTGCCAGGAAGACCATCTGGATGGCATGGAAAGTGTCTACTACACATTGGTGAGACTGACATGAGCCCTGGGGTGTTTATGATTGTGGAACTACCAGATAAGGTTAGTAAGGAGCACCATCAACCCCAAATCACAAGGTCTCCCAAAGACTGAAGCCAGATTGAGATACGAAAGGTGACTTTTCAGAAACAATTAGCTCAGCTCAGAATAAATAATTACCAAATTCTTAAAAATTGACCTGAAGTTCATCCCTGATCTGGTTAAGGTCAATCCTACCTTTTCCCTGAATGTAGCTTAGTAATGCTACATTACCACTCTGCTTCAGCCTGGAGCCCCAGACACTAAAACTCTGACTTGACATATAGCTTTGGAGTTGAAAATTGTTATCTCCCTGAACATTCTGCTGTGGGAGAAAATCACTTTTTAGTGTAGTAGAGACCAGACTAATTTAATTTTTCACTCTTCCAGGAAACAGAAATATTTGAAGGATTCTTAAGACAACAGAGATAAAATATTTAACAGTTTAAAAAAGTGATTTCTTTTTAAACATCTAATTTCATTCTTAGAGAAAGGGAGTGTGGTGTTTGAATGAGAACAGGCCCATATGTTTGTGTTTGGATGCTTAGTCCCCAGACGGTAGCCCTTTGGGGAGAATGAGAGGATGTGGTCTTACTGGAGGAGCTGTGTCACTGGGAACAGGCTTTGAGGTTGACTCTTATACTCTGTTGTACTCATAGATCAGTATTCAGCACAGCCATCATCAGAGAAGCTTCCTCCTGCAGTAGATAGGACCACAGACAGAGACCCACAACTGGATGATGTGCAGAGAGTGAGAGATCTTGGAACATCCGATTCTAAATGAGATGTCTACATCAAATCGTCTTTCTCAGGACTCAAGGAACTCTGTGGAAGGTTGTAAGAGCCAGAGGGGATGGAAAACACCAAGGAAACAGAGCCTTCCAGACACAGCCGAGCTGAAGCCCATATGAACGCACAGAGACTGTGGTAACGTGCCCAGGATGCACAGGGCATGCACGGATCTAAGACAGATGGCGACTCAGCACTGAGAGGAGGAGTAGTCATGAACCTGTGACACTGTAATATCCTTGGTTGAAGGATATGTACCTGCACTGAAACACAAGGTAACTTTATGGGACGTTTTGCCTTTATGAACCCCTGACTAACTTGGCTCTGCACTACATCTGGAAATCCTAAGTCCCAGGTGTAGCGCCGGCACTGATTGATAACTGAACAAAAGCCTCTTCGTGGTAAAATGCATCCACAGTCAGATGGTGATCTCTGGACGACCCCAAGCCCATAACAAACCTACAGCCCTAACACAGAAGCCATCTCTGACTGAGAGCCACTTTTGCGGGAAAAACTAGCTTTCTAACTGAGGCTCCATACACAA
Organism: Montemys delectorum; assembly: GCA_019843815.1. Classification (NCBI taxonomy): domain Eukaryota; kingdom Metazoa; phylum Chordata; class Mammalia; order Rodentia; family Muridae; genus Montemys; species Montemys delectorum. Next base: position 170 of record JADRCD010231825.1, on the reverse strand, counting down.
CAGATGGCCAACACAAAACAAACTCCGTGGTTTTCAGAGGGTTCTGGTCTCACAATGCTTTGTCTGGACTTTTTCTGTGTCTTTTTTTTTTTTTTTTTTTTAACCATACAAGACCTTTACCTTGTACATTATAGTTTCCAATTTTGTTGTTCCGTGTTTTCTGTGTGTGG
>JADRCD010231824.1:0-20213 GCA_019843815.1 Montemys delectorum | reverse complement strand
CATGATGTACATAGTTATTTGTGTATGTGTGGGTGTTTGTGTTTATCTGTGTGGCATGTGTGAGTATGTTTGTGTGGGTGAATGTGTGTTCATGTGTGGGTGTGTATGTGTGGGTGTGTGTGTGTGCATGTGTGCATGTCTGTGCACTGGTGTGTGTACAGGCTTGTGTCTGTGTGTTATACTTATTAGTGTGAGTGTCTATGACCGTGTGTGCAGGTTTAGCACACATGGGCATGTATGCGTGAACCTATAGTTAACCATTGGTGTCTTTCTTTTATCAGTGAGTGGCTTTGCTTATTTTGTTTTTAGACACGTTCTCTTATTGAACACAAAATTCTTGAGTTCCACTAGGCTGGTTGGCCAACGAATCTCAGGGATTTCCCACTCTCTGAACCCACAGGGCAAGAGTTTCAGAAGCACCTCCATCTTCAGATTTTAAACAGGTGCTAGGAATCTTAGGTCTTCATGCTTGTGACATAGGTTCTGTAATACTGAGCCATCTTCCCATGCAATGATTTTGTCTTAAGGAATATTTTCTAGTCTCATGTTTATAATCATTTAATGCAATTCTAATAGAATTGTGTTCACAACAAGACTTCTGAAATGGATTGTACACTGTCTCAGTGACTTGCAATGCGATATTATTTCACATCCTCTTGCCCATGGTAAACAGAAGGAAGCTATCACAAACCAGGCAGAGCAAGCTAGTGAGAAGAGAAAAGACAGGATCAAAAGACAGTTCCAAACACAAGCAAAAGATGCAAGGGAATCAGAGGTTACGCAGTGTGAGTAGAGTCACTGGGAATCCCAAGATTTTGCATTCTCTTGTTAATCAGATATATGACAATATCTACTTTATATTTCTGTAACCTTATGAAATAGTTTGCTGAGGGTTCTTTATGAAAGTCTAGTTTACTTTGTAGCTTATTGGGTTCAGAATTCTTCTTGGATCTACCTAAGATCCTGTGGAACTTTACTGATAGCAAAAGCACCATCAACTGACTTACTACATTAAAAAAAATATATACCAATTGCTTTTCTTTCAGTGCTGAGGGATAATTCCAGGGCCTTATGCATGCTAGATGAGTCCTCTGCCACTGACCCATACCCTCAATCCTTGTAAATAAATTAGGAGACACCATTGGGAAAACACTTTCATCTTTCATACTATCAAAATATGTTGTACAAGTTCATGGGACAGAGCATGAGTCATTATAAAACTGAGACTTCCATGTGAAATAATGTCATATCATTCATGTTAAGGAAAAAATATTCCAACTGATACAAAATACCCTGATCTTAAATACCCTATATGAAAATTAATGTCAAAATGTATGGAAAAAGTTCAATTCTAATGCTTCAGTGAAAGCTGTAATCATTGGGCAGTATCACAATACAAGTATAAAACAGTTATGCATTAGATATTATAGAAATAATTCTGAAAAAATATATTTTGATTTTCATGAGTGTTCTGTCATTATTTTCTGCCCATGCAGGTTAGATTGCATATTGACACAACAATAAGGATAATGATACAACCGTAAATCATGAATCATTCCTTTAGTCAATTTGTCAAATTTGTCAATGTGGACACTTTTTTGTATTGAAAGTGGTATTTCCTTTATGGGCCACACAGATCCAGGACATAAAAACACTCCACCCCATTTAGTCAACAAATATTTATTGAGCTCTTGGTTCTAGGAAGGTATCACACTGTAATAATAAGGGGTATCTCTTAGGTATCCAGACCTTATCTTGTAGGACCAAGAAAGATCAAAATAGATTTAAAATTATAATTGCATTAATGATAAGGGGTTTTGGTTTTGTGATGCTTTGACTAAAATCTTCAACAAAGTTAGCACAATGAGGACAAATTGTTGCTAAGAGCTTAGAATATATATTAATATATATTAATATACATTTAGAGTCAGGGAGATTTGATGGACAGGAGGTAAAGAGATAGGGCAGAGACTGGGATCCTATCAATACCTGGATCCTCTGTTATTTTCTCACTAAATGATGTAATCTTCATTGGTAATAAAAGATTTTCTCTTTTAAAAAGAGAAAAAGAAAGAAAGAAATACAACATGAAGAATATCCTTAGAGTACATTCATTTTCTTCATCTCTAGTTACAGATCTTTGTACTTTGTCATGTTAAAATACATGGTAATATCATATGTATCATCTTTCCATTTGTATTTCAGCTTTCAGAAATACACAGTAAACATCTTATGATCTGACATGTTTTATTATCTACAGTGATATTATTTTTTGCATGGTGTTTTTGATTGATGTTGCTTTTGGAGATAAAGAAGAATAGAAAAGACTTTTAAAAATTCTACCTGATCTTGTATACAGTACTTACAAATGTACCACAATATTATGTAATAACAATAGGCTAAAACAAATGCATTCTAATTTACTCTAAAATATGTAACATAACAGTATATCATTTGGAAATCCTTTGAGAGCAATTATAATGAAGCGTGATGATAGTACAACTTCAAGAAGGGTAAATTAAATTTTATTTTTTATATCATGCTATAAGGCTATTTTATGGCTATAACTTCACATATTGTAGAGTGAATCTGAATGGAAGGAACTGAGAAATACATGATAACTATCTGGCCTTAAGTGGATTTCCAAAAATATTGTAGTGTTATTTAAAGAACATTAGTTTGTTATTGGTAAAAGCATAAAGCTTTGTTTTAATAAAACATAATTACAAAAATGTGCCCTTAAAGTTTAAGGCTTAAGCAATAATTAAAGCTGGAGGGCTACTGAATTAACTTTCATTATGTGTTCAGCTTAGCAACATCAATTACCTGACTTAATGCTTATAAAATCAATCCACTGATTCCATTCCTCCCTGGATTTCTTAGACAAACTTCTGGTAAAAGCTGGTCTTTTCTCCTTTCGGGGTTGTTGTCTCTGCTTTTATCCATATGCCTTGGGACCACAAGGGCTTCAATTTGGACTCAGTCCTGGCTAAATTCCATGCAAAATATATAATCAATTAAATTCTCACAGTTTAAATGAGTGTACATGTACACAAACACACACAATGTGTATTTAGATATTTGTATTTATGCATGTGTATGCTAGCAAACACATGAAGGATTTTTTAATCGTGAAGGACTGTTTAATTGGCTAGTCAAAATGCAACACACCTATTAAATTCTGTACTTTAAAAATGCATATCTGATACAGACATCCATGCCATGTAGATTTCCAGTCACTGGTTCCTTCTGTAATTTCTCTCATCATTTGTTGCAACTCGTTTCCAGATTCTCCACTATTGCAGACATCTTACAAGCCTTTCTGCTGTCTACTTTGTATCTTTGCTTCTCTGCCTCATGTTTATTTCTGTAAAGGGTCCGTATCCTCAGTATAACCTATTAATATCCTCCCACTTCTAATGATGTTCTTCCTAGTTTTCCTCACATTTTTCTAGATTTTCCTGAGTCTTCTTAGAGTCCAATGTTTTCTTCAGTGGAGACCCCTTCCCTCCTAGCTTACCACATACAAAACCCCAACCCTGGCTCACAAACTCTACTGTTAAGTTTTGTTTTTCATTTAAGATCCTTACCACTTATAAAAGAGTTCTTTTGTAGTTAAATGGATATATTTCCTGTCTGTCTCTGCCTATGTGTGTACATGTGTGTACAAGTGCTGTGTGTGTGTATATGTATATGCATGTGTGTGTGCTTGCATGTGTGTGTGTGTGTATACATTTAAACAGGCACAAACACACTTGTGTGCATAGAAGTTGCCATCAAGTGTCTTTTTCAATTACTTTCCACTTAATTTTTTCCCAAGTCAGAAGACTACTCTTTGCCCCCACTAGAAGTACAGAAAATGCCAATAATCCTGTTTCAGCTCCCACATTCAGAGGTAGAATTACAAGTTTACCTTGATGTAGTGTTTCTTCATGGGTTCAGAAATGAAGACTCATGCTTCTGAGGCAAGCAGTGGACTGGTTGATCTATATCCCTAGCCCCTGTATGGCTATCTTTTCATTTCTCTCAATTAGATTGTGAGGTCCCTGGTTTCTATTTTCTCACTATAATTTTTTGCATGCAATACAACTGCAACAGGAACTTAAGGAAGTACTGGTTAATAAATTAACTGTGTTCTCTACAGGAGAAGAGACATTCATTAAGTTGAAAAAAAAGCAGATACATTTAATCAGTGTTCTTTGTGCAGTTGCTATAATGGAGACACTTTCATAGTCTTTGATCATTTATAAAACAGTGTTTTCCAAACAGGGACCTCAAAACTATCAGAAAGAGTTTAAAGACAGACATTATTAAGAATAAAACAAAATTTTACAGTAGATACAAAATTAGAAGTGACCATTCTTTAGGATTCTAAATGATTTTGGTATTTGAAACAAACAATATATGTTTTACTTTATTTTAATTGCCTGATTTTTGTCAGTTAAAATGCAATGTGTTTCTACGTAGAAAGTGAAGGAGGTTTGAAAATTCAATATCACTCTGACTTGGGAATCACATTGCTTTCTACATATCTGCAATGCAACTTGCATTAGGTATAACAGAATAAAAGAGACAGACACTGTATTGAAGAAAGTTTGGTATATTTATAAGAATGATACAGCAAAATAATTTCATTCTTCACTTATTCTTATTATATAACTAGAGTTTAGAAGCTTCAGTACCTATTCAGAGAGAAAGAACAGAATGCTTTTGTGTGTGTGTGTTTGTGTGTGTGTGTGTGTGTGTGTGTGTGTGTTCCTAAAGAAGGGCAGAATAGAAGTGTTCCTTACCATCTGTCTCATTCATAATTTACCCTACTGCAAACTTTATACATTTGCTATCAAGTTCTCTGTCTCTGTGTAAATGTCACTTTTATTTCCTCAGATGAAGTGATGGGTTGAGAACCACACCCAGATATGCAAATAGATTGCTTGTGCTGAGCTCAGAGCATTTCTTTCTGTGTACTAACTATCCCTAAATTTAGGCCTGGAAGCTTCAAGCCTCTGTAAAATACAGTCTTCTAAGCTGACTGATACAATCTGGCTTTTCTCAGCTTCAGACCAAATTGATCTGCCTGGCCTCATAGATGACTTTGGCAATATGTTCGAATCTTCTGTCTCCTTCTCCTTCTTTGGCTAGTTCTGTCTGTCTTCACCTTTGTCTAATTTGTTCTCTCTGTAACCTGTCTCTGTAAGACTGGCATATACACATATAACACCCACCACACACCACCTACTACCTACCACACACCACACAGCACATACCACATACCACACAGCACACACCATACACCACATACCACCCACCACCTAGCACACACCACACAGAACACACAACACAACACACACAGCACAAAGCATATAGTACCCACCACCACCACACATCTTTCTCTCTCTCACACTGTTCTTAAGTAGGCCCTCTTCCTCTGCTGTTGTCATGTAAGTTGGCTGTATCCTATCTCTGAACATTCTGTCCAATCTTTCTTTGACTGTCACCATATCTGCCCCTAAATTAGATGTCGATTTCAAACATGGCTTTTTCCTTCTGCAAACTAACTTTTACCTTCATTGTTAAGGATTAAAGTTATGTATAAGGACTAGTTTATATTTTGTCCAGATAGCCCTGTATTCCAAGGCATATCTGCATTCTAGCCAGGTCATATCTTTGGATGTGATCCTTTGCTAGAGCAGCCATGTTGCTGGGTTAGAATTCCTCTACATCTCTAAGTAATTCTATTGAATAAGTCAATCTCAATTTAAAATTAAGAAAACTGAAGTTCAAGGAGAGTTCCTTGCTGAGGTTTTACCTTTTTGAGAATACACAGTAATGGAATATCTTTTTATTTTACTGTATTAAAGGTTTGTGTGTTTAAGTGTACCATCTGGATTATAAAGTAGCTATAGTAACAGTATCCTAACAGACTTTCATTTGACCTTACATAAAATCAGTGTAATTAACACTTTTTCACATACATAATAGGGCTCAGAGAAGTTGTTCCAGATGATACAACTTAAGTAGTTGATTATTTTATTTATAGCCAAATAATCAAAATTTTTACTTTCAAATAAAAATTAAAATGGTAATATTATAAATGCGGTACTTACTCACTCATAAGTGGATATTAACTGTTAAGTAAATGATAATCAAATTACAATACATAAATCCAGAGAGGTTAGCTAAAGAGGAGGGCTCTATGGGGATGGATATAAATAGAAAAGATTCTTCAGGTAGAGTTGGTGCTGGTGGGTTCTGGAACAGGTGAGATCAAGTGGTGGGGAAGAGAATGGAAGGAGAGACAGCTGAAATGGAGGTATTTTGGGGGCAGTTTAGACACATAGTATAGTGGAAATTTTCTTGAATCTATGAGTATGAACCTAGTGAGGACTCCTAGTAATGGAGGATATGGAGCCTGAAGTGGTCATTTTATATAGCCATGGAAGGCTTTCATAGGTGAGGCTGGGTTGCATTGGGTTGAGCTGTTAGATGATGTAGTCCTATGGAGAACTCTAAATAAATCAGGCTGATGCTAGGACAGAGATTCACTGAAAACTAATGGTGATTCTCCATTTTGAAGGACAACCTCAACTGAGCTCATTGAATATATAGAGGTAAAGCTGGTACCTGCATAGAACCTTCACCCCAACATCCTAGTCTCTTTGGTGCAGAAAGGTACTCTGCAGGCAGTGAAAAGAGAATTTGAACACCAAATGAGCTCCCAATCTCTTGACCTATAATCTGTCTAGAATGGACTGGAGTAATGGTGGAGCCAAACAAGTGTTTTAAAAAACACAAAGTAAAATATAGGGCAGAAAGTATATAAGGTAGATATTTCAAGAGACAGGCATGGCTAAGACTCTTCTGAGAAGAATTCAAATAAATTGTTCAGAAATTAATACAAATGGAATTTCAGAAATCCTAAAGAGGTTACCACAAGTATACACCAATAGAAACCTAAGAAATGAGGAGAAAAAAAATCTTTGAAAACATTCATCTGACAAACAAGACTTAGAATATAAAAAGAAATTAAAAATAGAAAAACATCTACTCAATAAATTAAAAATGAAATGCATAGAGATTTCTCAGAAGATGCAGAAAAATGATCTACTAGAAATACAAATAAGAAACATAAATCAAAACTATGTTAAGATTCTATCTCATCCTAGCCAGAATTACCACAAATTAAAAAAAAAAAAAACAGGGAGGAGGAATCACAGTCAGTATGTATTGTCTGAAAAAATAATCTATTTAAAAACTATCACAACAACAAAGGGGCCTGGGAAGAGGTAGAATGATCACAGGGCTTCCTGACTATGAACCTCCTTCCAGATTCCATGAAAGTTCCTGTCTTGAATAAATGTTTGAATGAGAGAGAAAGACATAGATGAGGTCAACACGTACACAATATCTAAGCACACACACACACACACACACACACACACACACACACACACACACAAACTTACATACACATCCACAACAGACATACACACATAGACAATACTCTAATAAACAATAATAAATGAGTTAGAACACTTATACACTGCTAGTGGGAAGGTAAATTAGTTTATTGTCTATGGAAATAAGTAAAGAAGTCTTCAAAATAAATAAACAAAATTACCTTCTTATCTAATTGTAACTTTTCTGAGAATATATTCAAAGAACTATAACTGCATATTATAGGGAACCTACACAACCATGTTCATTACAGCTTGATATACAATGCTGAGGAATGAGTTTAACCTGAGTGTAAATCAATAGACTAAAAAATAATGTGATGAGTATGTTCATATATACATACATGCATGCATACATAAGTATGCATACATACATATATGGATCAAAATTTATTATTTACAAATTTCTAGAATTACTTTTATAGTGATTTTAAATATTTGTGTATTTAAGGAACTTTTTAAATTTAACTTTGTTTTTTGCTTATTCACTTTACATCCTGCACATTGCCCCCCTCCCAGTCATTCCCTCCTATTGCGGCTCTAGAATCAGTAACTGCCTGTTCCTCCTTGCCCAATGCTGAAAACCGGCAGTCTGGCCCTGGTCCCAGCAGCTGGCTTGCTAAGCTGCCCAAACCAATGACAGTTCTGTGGTTTTGCCCTCTTTTTTGCCCACCTAAATTGTTGTCACAAATGGAAAACACAAGACAGCTTTAATATTTAATAACAGCCACATTTGTATCAGTAAATGTCCAACCCCAATATGCCCCTGCAAAGGACACATAACTCAAATGTAATATTTATATGCTGCACACCTAGATTTGCCAAATGTACCACTATACTACTCTATTCCCCAGCTATGATCCCTTGATACTTGCTGTTCTTCCAGGCCATGTGGTTCTGCTCTATCTTCTACTTCCTCTTCTTCCATCTTCCTCTCCATCCCTTAGTCTTGTCTTCACTTCCTCCTTCCTCTCTTCCTTCTCTGAAACTTCCAGCCCCACCTTTTTCTTCCACTGCCCAAACATAGACTTTAGCCTTTATTTGACCACTTAAAATGGGGAGCAGGTTCACATGGAATCACCTGAGTATGTGACCTGCTCTTCTTCAGGGGCAGGATTAGCATCAAAATACAAACAACACCAAGGCAATCCAAAACACCCTCCCACAATCCTTTTCCATCTCCCATTCCCTTTCTATTCTGAGCAGGTACCTCCCTCCCGCTATTCCCTCGAGGACCCTGGCACTTCAAGTCACTGCAGTGCTAGATGCTTTCTCTCCCATAAAGGACAGACATGGCAGCCTCCGTAGGAGAACATACCCCACAGACAGGCAAGAGCTTTTGAGATTGCCTCCGCCCCACTTGTTCAAGACCCACATGATGACCAAGCTGCACATCTGCTACATATTTGCTGGTAGGCCTAGGTCCAGCCTGTGTGTGCTCGTTGGTTAGTAGTTCATACTCTGAGAACCCCAAGGATCCAAGTTAGTGAACTCTGTTGGTCTTCCTGTGGAATTCCTATCCCCTTTGGGGGCCACAATCCTTCCTCTTGTTCTTTCAAAAGAGTCCCCAAGCTCCACCCACTGTTTGGCTGTGGGTGAGTCAGCTACTGGGTGGAGCCTCTCACAGGACAATATTCTCGTATATGGAAGCCTAAATGACTATCATTAATAGTGTCAGGGGTTAATGTTTGCACATGGGATGGGTGTCAAATTGGGCTGGTTATTGTTTGGTCATTCCCCAAATCTCTTTTGGCCAATTAAAATGTTGTCCTCATGCCTGCATTTCTTGTAGACAGCATAATTTTTGGATTGAAAGTTTTGTAGGTGGGTTGGTATCTCTATTTGGGCTTCCAGCCAGGCTACAGGAGGTGTCTCTTCAACTTTCATATCTCCAAAGTTGTGAGTCACAGCTGGGGTTCAGTCCCAATGATTCTTGGGTGCCTCTCTTATTCCAGATCTCTGTGACATCCTGGAGATGCTCCTTGCCTCTCGATCATATCAGTTGCAAACTTCCATTCATTATCATGTCCATCTGGCCATCTCTCATGTCCATCCCCACACCTGAATCTGAACTCCCCATTACCCTCCTCATCTCCTCTTCCTCCCAGTTCCTGCCCTCCTCCCTGCCTCTTATGACCTGCTTCTAAGTGAGATTCAAGAGCCTTGCTTCTGCCTTCTTAAGGAACTTATTCATTTCAAGTGTTTTAGTAAACTTTCAAGAATACCACTTGTTTATATATTTTTCTATCAAATATTTCACCATGGTCTGGCTTTTACTCGACCACCCTCTCCCTCTCTCTTATCTATCCATCTACCTACATCCTTCTCCCTCTTTCTCTGCTTATGTCTCATTGCTGTTTGCCTTTGTATGAATTACTCGGCCACCAATGACAGGATGCAGTTCTTGCATGAATCTTACCATTTACAGGATGCTGTTATTACATGGTCTTAATCTTGCTCAGATTGGTCTCATGATTTCTCTTTATTTACTTCAGGCTATTTATATGTTAGAGCAACCTCAAAGAATTGGCCCTTACTTCTTTTCTTTGGATATTAGGTCATAACTATGCAGCATACTGGTTAGGATTTTATTTAACTTATCATAATTATTAATAATTGTTATTATTTAGTTTATTGATTTTAGGTTTCTCCCTGTAACCCAGGGTGTCCTACAACTCCCTACCTAGATCAGCCTGTCTTTAAACTCACAGATATCCACCTGTCTCTGTTTTCCCAGTGCTGGGGTTAAAGGCATTTGTCACTGCAGCTGACTTAGGTTGTGACTTTATAATCACCAACCTACTGAAGCTTTGCTTGTTTTCTATTTTGTAAATTATTCTTTCTCTCTGTAGATAGCAGGTTGTTTGTTGGAGGATCCCTGAGCTATGAGGTTCCTCTTCAGCAACCTGTCAACACTGAATATTTTTGTTTGTTTGTGCAGAGGGCAATACAGTGGCATATTTATTTCATGTTTTATTTTCTCCTTTCTTTCAGAAAAATAAATTATCCATGTTATTTCTATTTACTTTACTATGCATACCAAAGGTACTTTTTCTTTTTACAATTTTCTACCCTGAAGTATAATTTCTGCTGGCTTAGAAGCTATAAACATTTTTCACTCCTACACTGTCATATAGTTTTAAATTTTTATATTGTAGTATACTCTCTAGATTTAACTTTTTTTTTAATTTCTACATTTACCATGTTTATACAGGTCTTGGCAACTTCAACAACAGAGAAGCCCTGTGTCTACTCTCTTCCACATCATGCAGCTTACAGAACAAATAGTGTCTGTTTACTTATAAAATTACCAAAATATGATCTGTATGTTATCAAAGACAATGATTTGTTGCTTTTACATACATTGATGAATATATCTTACCAGAGTTTTTACACTTTCTTCTGTTTTAAACTTAAGAAATATAATCTTTAATGAAATTTTAGTAAGAATACATGTGTGGTGGTTTCTTTTTATTAATTTCTGTCTCTTTATGTATCCATTTATTCTACAGTTTTCTAATTTTCATACTTCATATAATTCCTGATTGAAACTTTGTCATGTGTGCATTTCTGTTTGTCTCCTTTATATCCTGCTGCTCTCCCATGCTTCTTGCCTAACATCTTGATAACTGGATGCAGGATTCAGTGGGAACTTCAAGCTTTCTAGTTCAAATCTACATTTTTAGAAGAAACTAGGTTGCTCAGCACTATACATTCAACTCAATACTTGTTAAAGCAGCTTTCTGTTTTGCCTCATTCTTGGGGAAATCACCTCACTCAGGAAACTCTTCACAAATACAGAGGAGCAGCTCATGACATACATGACACTTGCCAGATATCCTTTCTTCCTAAATGTGCCTTGATGAATTGCCTGTGCCTCCTGTTGGGCACAGATCATCTCAGACTTCCATATAAATGAATTATCTTTTGTTCCTTAATTCCAGAGATATAATCCACAGACCTATGATTTCATTTCAGCTTAAAAATGTTTATATATATATATATATGACTTCTTTCTGGTGCAAACTCATCATGTTCTCTTGTATTTGTACATAGTTAACATAAAACAACATCTTTTAGAAAGACTAATTTGTATATTCAGAAATCTCATGCTCCAAACATATAGGTGTGTGTATCTCATATTTTATAAAGACTTAATACATTCTTTCTAGTGACATATATTCATATAATCACACATATATATGTCTAAATAAAATATAGATATTTCTCTAAAATAAAATAATCTGATCAAGTTTTCAAAAGTGACTGGTTACTTAAATACCTTCTATCCATATAAAATTATGTCTGAATACCTGTTCTGGGTCCCATAACTGAAATGGACACTGTACTGATTCAGAAATTGAGGTATTCAATTATAAATTTAAACATATATTTTCCCTCTTAAATTTATATTTAACAATTTATAACACAAAGTGAAAAGATGTACTAACTTGAACTCAGAAGCTCAATTAAATGAGTAACATAATAATATTATAGTTGAAGATTTTGAGTAAATTATAAAGTCATACAAGAATTAATTCTTCCTAATTTCCCTGGTCTAAGTTCCCTAGTGGCAAGGTCATCCATTTCTTCATGCATGTTTTCTTTAAGCAGGTAGGTTTTTTTGTTTGTTTTTCTCAACACTTCACGAGCTGGGCCAGTCGACATTGGCTCATTAAAGAAGACAGAATCAATCCTGTATTCTAGTAGATATGTATATATGTTCTCTCTCTCTCTCTCTCTCTCTCTCACACACACACACACACACATACACACACACACACGCACAAACACACACACACACTCACACACACACATAAACAAGCAGAATTGCATTGTAACTAATCTTATTAAGTAAAAAGATGTCTATAGATAAAAGAATGACAAAGATGTATGATTTTCCTACAACTTTGAGGCGTGGACTATGTTCCATTAGAAAGCAAAGTGAAAAACATTGAGTCACTTTTGAACAGTTCATTCAAGGTTTAAAGAAATAAATGCAATTGCTTTGAGGAAAAACTCATCACAGGAGCGCTGCACTCAATGGGGGAGGCTGCAGGTCCCTGAGTATGTAAGGAGCCAGCCCTGTATGGTGCCAAACAAAAACAAACAAAAAATCCAAAAACTATCATCAACAAAAATCTACCAACCCATCAACCAAACAAACAAGCAAATATCTGGCAAAACTCTATCTTTCCAAAAAATATTGGCCAATGTACAATATTTATCACACATATGCTAATCACAAGGAGAGAAACCCATGGAATTTTGAAGAGAGTGTTTCTGTAAGTACCATGATTCTTGTAAGGTAAATGTGCCTGGGTTACAGTGAGAAAGGCTGAATATAAACTATGGTAGGTTTATTGTTGTTTTATAGCAAAGTATAAAGAAACTGTCTACATGAATTTCAAAACAGAGAGGACAAATACAGATGGGGATTGGGGAGTGTCATTTTCAATTTTCCTGTCTTTTCTTGGTTTGTGTTAGTGTTTTGAGACATGTAACTACTATGGAGCAAATGCCAACCCAGAGGTTTCTATTTCTTAGGCTGGCCTCAAATTCAGAACTTAACACAGCCTCTGAGAGCCAGGATTATCAAAATAAACCATCATACTCAACAACAAATTTAATTATTTAAAAACAGAAACAAATAACAATCTTATTAAATTTTCATGAATAAACAATGTGGTTAGGAATAACTACACAGGAAAATATATGGGAATGTAATATAGTCAACACTTGATACTAATTACATGATCATCTGTGTATGTAAAATTCATTTTGGGGATTACCACAACATGAAGAATTGTATTAAAGGGTAGCAGGGTGAAAAAGGGTGAGAACCACTGGTCTAATCCCTTAGAAACCATGATGCAGTAATTCAATAAATTCTGTGCATATATTCCAGTCCTTTATATATTGCTTAAAATATTGAATACAATTTAAAAGTTGCTCAAATTGTTGTTATACTATATTGTTTATGGAATAATAGTAAAATCTAATTGTTTGGAGATAGTGTATGTGTGTGTGTATTGTGTGTATATGCATATATATACATGTGTGTATATATATTATATAACTTTTATATATAATATTTTAAATATGTATCTTTTAAATATATAAGGTTTATAGATTTGTTTGCATAATATGCTTTAGTAACTATTATTTTTTATTTTGGTATGTTTCTACTTACCTGTCAATAGTCTAGGACCATCTTCATTCTAGGAGGTCTAGTCATTGCTTATTTTTAATTAGTGTGTATGTACACGTACTTGCATGAGTATATGTTCACCATATGTTATTGGGTACTGCAGCAGCCACAAGAAAGTGTCAGATATCTGGAACTAGATTTAAAAATGGTTGTGAGTCACCTGATATGAGTGTTAGGAACTCAATCTTAGTCCTCCAAGGGAGCAATAAGTGTTCTTAATGACTGAGCCATTTCTCCAGCCCCCAGTAAATTATGTTTGGGGAAAATAATGTAAAATCAAATTACTATTTTCGCAAGTGAACTTTATAAGCATGAGGTAATATTCAATTATGATAATTGGGTGTTTATTTTCCTCTGTGGAAGTCTCCAGTGCCACTGTAAAATTAATAATGGAATGTTCAGTGGTATAATGAGAAAAATAGAGTGCATAGCAAATACTTTGTGGATGTCAAAGGACTTGGTTGAATCTAGAGTATGTTTTCCATTTTTCTTCTGGAACTAATATGTAAAAGCATTCATTCATTACAGATATATTGATTGATGTCTTAATTTACACCACAGAATCCTCTTATCTGTTAACATTCTTTTAGGTTCTTTAAAGCTCACTTTTCCATTTGCAAATAATTTAAACCAAATATATAGATAATCTACAAACATTACAGTTATTTCTCTGGATCAGGAGAGAGTTTTCTCAAGGATGTTCATGTTCCAGCTTCATTTTTGTTTGTGTTTTACACACAGCACGTTGTACTAATCTATCTGGGTTATGTTTTTAAATAATCATTTTCCCCAACATACATATAAATTGACAAATATAAAAAAGTTTATGTTTTCTTGAGTGAGGATGCAGTTTAAACTAGAGATGCATTTTCATGAAATAAAACTAACATAGGCTGAAGTTTTAAAAAGAAACTACAGCATAAGCAATGTGCTATTGGATAAAAGCTTTGCCGAGCATAGTAAGGAACAGAGTTCAGTTCCCCAATAACCATTAAATTCTGATCGAGTATTGATGTCTCCTGTAATTTCAGGTGAGATTACATCTCCAGAGAAATTTGCTTTTGAGATTAGTCATATCTGTGAAAGTAAGGGTGCATGACTGACTGAAGAATAATAACCCGGAGTCAAATAGTATGCAAAAGCAAAGTGTGTTTTATTTTGCAGAAGTCCAGCGTGCTGGGATCTACTATCTACCCAGATGGAGACATCCAAGTGAGCTCCCAGGCTCAATTTAAAGCCCATTAGAGGAACTCTAGATATAGGTGATCTTTATCTTAATTGGTTGCTTCTAGGTTTAGGGACATTACAGAACCATTGTCTCAGGTCAGGTCTCTTTGCAGCTTCTGATGGTGGGGCAGTTTCTTAAGGGTTTTTGCCATAAGGCCTGCCTGAGGTCTGGGGATTGTCCAGTAACTGAGTTGCCTGGACTTGCCCAGTTCTTAGAAACAGAAATCTGGGTCTAGTCTCCTGAACTGCCAATTTGAGGCCTGTTGTGGATTCAGGCTGTCTCAGTCCTCTCTTGAGCTCTAGGTTTGATTGAGAGACCCTGCCTCAAAGAATAAAGTGTAAAAATGATTGGGGAAGATCCCAGAGTGTCTACAGGTGCAAACACATACTTGTCTATATATTTATGTATGTGACCATAGACATAGAAAACATAGGTAGATACATACAAATGAAGAGAAGGAGAAAAAATAAGAAATGGATGATTTGAAATTCTCTTAATAAACTAAAAAGCCATGAATGTGTTTATTTAATTCATCACTAATGGTCAAGGGAAATCTTATTCAATATCCAGGCTCATGCGATTTTTGTATAAATGGGGGAAAAAAAGCACAGACTTAAGCACTTTGAGAATGAAATATGTCATGAATTAGCACAGATAAGATTCCATAAAGCAATAGCCTTGATTATTTATTGCACTGGTTTAGTCATTTGCAATTATAAGTTAGTAATATGTGGAGAAAGCATAATGCCATCATGCCTGGCTGGTTTCACTGAAAGTAGCATCTTTATGAAACCATACTAAACTTTACTGCAGCCCAGTGCAACTCAACGGTGAAAACTTTACTGCAGCCCAGTGCAACTCAACGGTGGAAAATATTTGGATTTTGAACTTTTCTTAGAACCCCTACATATATATTTTATTTAAAGAAAACTAGAATTATCATTATGTGACAACTTCTGATAAATACAGATCTTCACATAGCACTGATATTGTAGGAAGCTGATGATTAGAATGTTCCAGAAACAACTCCATGGGGCTGCTAATGATTAGGAAGAAATTTGTAACAGGTACCATAGAAGGTATTCAAAATGAGGTGTGACCTCCTCTGATTAAATAGTAGATTGGTAAGGGATGGCATTTGTACTTGTCTGTCAATGAGATGAGGAGTAAAATATCGATATAAAGCTCTCCTTTCTGATAGGAGGCTGCAATTTCCTAAATGATTTCATTTTTAAATTTATACATTAAAGTTAACTGTCTGGGGTGTAAATTAAAATGTATTATAAGATTATGACATAGCATATCTTACAATATAGTTTCAAATAAAATATTTTCAATGCCCTCAAAACTGTGTGTCAGCCTTCAATGCTATGTTCCCACTCTTCAGCCTTGATCAAGTAATGCATTTTAACATTTATTAAGTTTTGTCTTTTTCTGGTCATATTATTTGGAGTTATTGGAGTTATTGGAACTTTTTATCTATTTATGGGCATATATTTTGAAAAGACTTACATTCTTTAATTGAATACAGTATATCTATTTTCTGAGTGCTTTATGTTTCTGAGTAATTGTAAGCCATCCTTCTACTTGGCTGAACAATTTGCATGTCTCATTCAGAAATCACATTTGTCCTTAACAGAGAATTTTATTTGATGCATTGTTAGGTTTTCTAACCATTGTTGCTTTTTTTTTTTTCCTTTTTTTCCATTAATGATGAAAACTGTCAACTTTTTCTCAGATTGGACATTTATGGATACTGGAGTGTTTCTAATAGGGTGTGTGGCCTATTTTTAATTAGTTTGCTAGTATGTATTTTGTTGTCTAATGACTCTTTATTTTATAAATATATCTCCTCCATTATTTGTGATTTTCGAAGATTTTTCTCTTAAGAGGAGTTTTTCCTTTTCACTGACTGTCAAAGAGCACTCCTTTACGGTTTTATAAATAGCTAATGATGTCTAACTTACTTTGCTTTAGGTATTGTATCCAAAAAGCTGAACTCAAACTCAGATTAATTTATATTCTCATTAGTCTTCCCCCAAAGCCACCTAGTTTACCATTATGTATTCAGATAAGAGACCCATTCTGTCTTGAGTTTTGTGAAATGCTAGTAATTGGAAAGGTGACAGAGTTCAGACACATTTTCTTAACACTTTCGATGAAAGTTTCATTCTTTCTTTAATAAATGATGTAAGTCTTCTGTTGAAGGCAAATCAACTCTGGTTGTACTGGGAATTCTTAGACACTTCTCTGTCTATTGTTCTTTCTGCTTTAGATGCCGACTATTTTCATCTCCGCATTTGCAGGTTTGTAGTTCCCTGCACATGCAGAAATGTCAGTCACTTTATTCACAATTTGCTACTGCATAGATTATTCTGGCTTGACTGCTCATTCAGGTATATCCTACCTGGTTTTATTTTGTTTGTTTGTTGTTTATTTTTTATTGGTTATTTTGTTTACATTTCAAATGTTATCCCCCTTCCCATTTAAACCTCCTATCCCCTGTCTTAGTACCCCATGCTTCTATGAGGGTGCTCCCCCACCCACCCAGCCACACACCACCTCCTGTCTCAGTTCCCTAGCATTCCCCTATACTGGGGCATTGAGCCTTCACAGGACTGAGGGCTTCCCTTTCCACTGATGACAGATAAGATAATCCTCTGCTACACATGCAGCTGGAACCATGGGTCCTTCCATGCATACTCTGGCTGGTGGTTTAATCCTAGGGAGCTTTTGGGGAGGGAAGGTCTAGTTGATTGATACTGTTCTTACTGTGATCTTGCTAACTCTTTTTTTTAGATTAAAAAAGCTTTCGGCTATTTTTATTGGTATTTATTGAATCTCTATATCAAGTTGGTATGATTGATAATTAAGCAATAGCAACTGATAATATCTATCAACAATTTTGTATCTGCTTTATTTTATTATAACAGAAGTTTTGAGCTCTGTATATGGCTTTTAATATATATTGTTTTTTGTTTAACTGGATATATCTCCTTTGTTTCTGTGTTAACATCAAATAATAGTAATCATAGAAGACAGAAGCTTTCCTCTGATTTGGGTTGCATTGCAAAGCTCTGTACTTTTGATCATTCAATATAATTAACACTTGTTTTGTATCTTTTATAGTTAGTTTACACTCTATTTCAAAGCCTTTATACATTTTTTGTAATAATGAACACTAATAATACATAGATCTTAAAATGAATACCTTCCATATCAAGAAGTACAAATATCAAAGTTTTTTCATCCTATAAAAACAATGGATTTCATTTGTTGATTATTCAAGTGTTCAATGTACCTAGCACACCTGTAAAAATCTATATTTTTATTCTGAATACTTATTTTAGCACAGGATAGTATATAATTTTCTGATGCTGATAGTATGTAGTTTTCTGATGCAAAATACAATAAAATGAAGTGACTTTCTAAATCAGAATTTTGTAGTGTCCAATGAAGCTATTAATTATTATTTAGTAATTAGGTGTAAAATGTAATTCATCAGAAAACATGCTTACTACAGTTTGTGTAAAATATTTCCATTATTAATTCTATTGTATTTTATGATCTTACTCAATTCCAACTTTTTTATATTTATTGACTCTTCATAGATATATTTGTTTGAGAACCTATCATATATAAAGCTGTACCATGTTTACTTATGTATTCTGACAATTTCTGCTTTTATTTTAACATATTTGTATTACTGTTATATTTAGATTTTTTTACAGACTATCTTATTTTACATTTTCTACATTCTGTCGCTATATTTTTTGTTCAACTGTTCTTCCTTTACTATTGTTCACAAATGAACAATAGTAGTATTTGAAAATTGAAGCATTCTTTGCACTAATTTTTTAATGATAACTGATGATACACTGATATCCTTTCAGCAACTATATTAGATGTATTCTAACTAGAGAGTTTTGTCAGATGTATCCTCAGAAGGGTTTCATTATAAGACAGAATTTCCATAGTTATATTCTCCTGTTCCTTTCTGTAGATTTATTATAATAAATATTATATTTATGTTTTCCAAACCAATCCAAATACCATAATTATTTTATATTTATCTTTAGTTTTATAAATAAAGAAAAATAAGAAAAGGTAGCAGCTTATGTAATTAATTATATTTATCTTCTGAAGCACCTGGTTCATAGTTGATCCTGTGGGTTACAGCTGCTCTCTGGGTTATGTCCTCACTCTGATGAATCATATTCATTTACACTATCACATGTTTTTAAGTAATTATTCTTAGCAGTTTTCATTTAATGTGTATTCACATTTCTATAGTACATTATTCACTTTGTATCTGAAGAAATTCTGAGTATTTCTTTAGTATAATAAATTAAATAACTATGTATTTAAATCAGTATGAGAACATTGTTATTGGTCTTCATTCCTTTTTAAGATTTTATTTATTTTGTGTATATGAGCACCCAGTGTAGCTGTCCTCAGACACATCAGAAGAGAGCATCGGATTCCGTTACAGATGGTTGTGAGCCACGATGTAGTTGCTAGGAATTCAATTCAGGACCTCTGGAAGAGCAGTTAATGCTCTTAACTGCTGAGCCATCTCTCCAGCCCCATTGGTCTTCATTTTGAAGGACAACTTTGCCCTACATAAAGTTTGAGTGATGCTATGTTCTGTTTCAGTTTTTTATGCTTTTTCTTAATTTTTGATTTAAAAAAAATCAGTCAAAATTTAAGTAGATGATGCTTCCAAGAATTTCTCAGTTTTAGGATTTTTTTCATGTCTATTATTTCTTTGTATTTATATTAAATATTTGCAAACCTTTTCAGTGAATTTGTTATAAACTTTCAGTGATTTTACCAGATTTTTAGTTTAAAAAGGGGAAGAGATAACAGTGGGAAATATGAACAAAATGCAATAAATATTTATGAAATTGTGAAAAATATAGCAGTATATGAAGCAAAGCATTATTTTTAAAAGTGCTTAAATTTTTTCTATGTATCATACATATCATGTTTATTTTTCTATATTTTACAGTCCCCAAATTCTGTCCCTCTTCTGATTGACTGATTTGATTTCCTGCTCTCTGAGAGGAAGTTCATATCTCCTAGAGATAATCAGGTAATTTTTCATTTGCATTATATCTTTACCTCCATATAAATATCTACTTCCCTGGAGAGTGTCTCTCACTTCATGCTATGCTCAACAAAGAAGGAAGTGTCTAAGCCTGGGTGCTTCGGCACTCCCTTGCTACCTTGCCCTGTTTTGGTCTGCTTTGTCCTTTACAAACTATACATACTACTTTTTATTCTGCAAATAGAACTCATGGCTGATTTCTTTTTCTAT
>JADRCD010231823.1:29315-55841 GCA_019843815.1 Montemys delectorum | reverse complement strand
AATATGAGGAATTAGAAATTTGTTGATTGTCATCCAATAGTCTCTCTAATTTGGTAACTGGAGAAATAGGTCCAATATTGTACAATCTATATACACTTTCAGCTTGTTTGTTTGTGACAGTGTCTTCCTGTGTACAACATAAGGTCTTGAACTCTTGCTTCTCCTATCTCAGCCTCTCTATTAGTAGTATTGTTTATTTCATGTCTTTATACTATACTATGGTTTTCAGAACAGCTTAGATATTTCAAAAGTATTTATACACCCAAGGGAGACATAGATGATTAACTAGAGAGGTTGTTTGTAAGAGAACAACAGTGAGACTGAATGCTTTGCCTGACATTTGTAACTCTTGTATCAAGTTTGAAGAAGAGGACTTTATAAGTTACTCTTTCTCTGAGATGAATGCTTTTCCAAATTATCATAGCCAATGAAACAAATTCTTACCCTTACCTAATGTCTGTGCCACCCTCCAATCAGAACCATTGTTCATTGAAACAGTTGGTGAATGACTTTATAGATAGAGCGTCTTAATACCTACACCATTTCTTAAATGAATGTAACAACCTATTCTCTGTGGGCTGAGAATAAAGTCACTCACTCAAGTCAAATAGCTTTGACCATAGCAGGAAGTCTGTATCCAAAAATCAAGCCTACAATTCACTTCTTGGTGCAGCAGAACTATCAACTCTCAGCTTAGCTACGATGGAGGTAAAATTCTTTGGTTATGTGAGGGTCATTGAAGTACAGCCTTATTACAATGAAATCCAATGTCTAAAAATTGTTCTTATTTTGGGCTTGTACCACAGTAAGAGCCAAGATTTTAAACTCTACTAAATACAAAACAAACAAAAAGACTTTATATATTTATGTTCATTTAAGAAAATACAAGTAGCCATGTGTTATTTTCAAGTATACAGTTAATATGTTTGGAGTTATTTAAAGTTTATATTGAGAAAAATGTATGTATTTTCAGTATTGCTGTAGACAAGCGTCTACATAAGACTGTTAAATTGATTGTTTTATATCAAACAGCTTTTATAATACTTATTTTCATTATAATATTTTGTAAATTTTAAGGAATATGACAAAAAAGATATTGTAGGTATTGAAGGTGGGTCTCTGGGAGGAGTGAGTGTACAAAAGGGAAACAAGAATGTGATTTAATTCTATTTACTTAAACTATGTTTTTAAATGTTAACAAATTCAGATAAATTGAAATCATGTAACTTTTCTCATCATAATGCAATAAAAGTTTAAAAAAAAAAAGAACTTCTGTCTAATTTGTCACCTCATCCCGTTGTACATCAGTAAGACTAATTATATAAGAATATTTGGGAAATAGTTAATCAATTATAGTTCAGTCATAGAAGTACTCACATGTATAGCTGAGACTAATACAGTTTGAATTTTTAAATGGATATATGACCCTAGTAAAGTATATAAGGCAACTTTCCCCCTTGGTCTCTGTGTAAACTATAGAATTAATGATGGTCCACATAGACAGTCATCTTCAGAGCCAGCAAGAAGCTTCGCTGGTAAAGACATTTGCCCTACAATACTGGTGGCATGCATTTAATTGGGGAATCCATGAAAAAGTGAGATAGAGGACAAAATCCTCCCAAGTTGTCAACTGACATCCACATGTACAAA
The DNA here is from genome assembly GCA_019843815.1 of Montemys delectorum. Lineage (NCBI taxonomy): Eukaryota > Metazoa > Chordata > Mammalia > Rodentia > Muridae > Montemys > Montemys delectorum. The sequence goes on along the minus strand of JADRCD010231823.1, from coordinate 54,191 downwards.
TGACCACATATTGTACACTCAAGCACACACACACATACATACATACACACACACACAAACACACACACACCATTATTTTATGTTTAATTTTAATTTATGTTGGCACAGTAAGAAGTAACAAAGACTTTTCTGTATTTGTCAGATAAAGAATAGAATAATATATTTGTGGTTAACTATGCCATATTAGGAATAGGTTTCATATGTTTATATACATTTACATACATTTTCCACTCCATTTTCCAATTGATATTAGCATTCAGTTTTACAGAGGCAAAAGATGGCAAGGAAATTAGGATATGTGCTAAAGATATTTCAATGACACTTCTGATACCACCTTAATAATGATCTATGTTATTTAACATTGGGGCGTAAGACTAGAAAATTCCACCACATATTGGGAATGTTTCTATAACATTAGTATAACATGAGGCATCTCCCTCTCACCTCTTTGGAAGGTATAAGACAATGGCAACATTCTGGAACCTGAGAAGTAAATGCTTCTTCCTGCAAGTGCCTAACTATTAAATAAGGCTGCATAGTCAGAATAAGGTAGTCAGACAACTTCCAATCTTTGCAAATTATGTCTTACCGTTTAAGGCCGCTAGAGAAGAAAGGAGTGTCTAGGTAGTAGCTTATTGGTCTAGTCGGGTATCAAGTAAATAAACATCAAATTTTTTTCTATCTAGCCTCTGTCTTTACTACATCACCAACTTTAGACGCTAAGATCCAGGAGGCCAGGCTTAACCTTTTCTTTTCTTAAAAAATACTAGGTGAATGAGTATGTGAGGGGGGAAGCACTGGAGAGTCATGAGGTAGGGCTGCAATGGATACTTCTACAAAATACTTGCACACATAAGGATCAGGAAACACTGTAGAAGAGGGGGTAGAAAGAGTGTAAGAGCCAGATGGTAGGAGAATTTCTGTGAGATCATCTCTCACATGTGAAACCATGTCTCAATGCCATTAAAGTCTCACCAATGTGACCATGCGAATGTGCCAAGCTGGATGAAGAAAAGCCCACAAGGCCTAAACTCTATCCTAAGAACTGCAGGCAACTGAGGAAATCTGGAAGAAAGTAAACTTGTCCCTGTCAGGGAAAAGCACAGCAATTGGCTACCCAGCTTGAAACAATAAGAACTAAAAACATACACATAAGTTGTATTATACAGATTAAACAGATTATACTTAGGAACATGTGCATATCCTTCATACACATGTATACATTCAATAGCAATTACTGAGAGCAAAAGGGAGGTCATGAATTTGAAGTAGAGTAGGAAAAGCTATATTGGTGGGTTTGGAAGGAGCAAAGGTAAGGGGTGAATATTAAAATTAAATTATATCTTCAAAAATAAGAAAATATATGTTACTAATTTCTTCATTAGTTATAACATGGTTTGGAAATGTCAATAAAATATGTAGATGAGATGGGGGCAGTAAAGAGACCACTTTGCTTTATGAAGTGTAGAGATGCCACTCAAACGAGATAAATCACAAATATGGAAACCTAAAGGAGATGAGTTGCTTTCAGAGATGCACCAAGTATGAAGCAGAATGCCTGTAGTCCTCAGGCAGAATACTAAGAGAGTGTAATTCCTTCTATATGGAACCAGATTCAGTAGTCTTAGCTCCCATTTTGACTTTTCATTTTGTCCAAATACGTGAAATAATGAGCTTATTACTTACCTTCCATGATGCTACAGTAAAGGAACCTGGGGTGTATTTGTGTTTATAACATGAGGGTTCCGTTGATTGTGCTGGAAGAGCATTGCTGGAGGGGCATAAGGAATCTGGTCACACCATATCCACAGAGTGGAGGCAGAGGGATGAATGCTGGTTCTCGGCTTGTTTGTGTTTGCACTCTGCCTGGGGTCCCAGTTCATTAAATGATGTCCCTCACGTTTAGGGTGTTCCTTCTACCTCAGTTAGCCTAGTCTGTAAGGTCTCTTGAAGACATGCCTGAGGTTTATCTCCTGCATGATGCTAGATCCTGTCCATTTGACAACCATTATTAGCCATCTCAATGATGATCTTCCCTTTATTAGTGCTTGACATAACACCCAGTTCTTCATTTATTAGGAACCTAGCCCCACATCATCTCTCTGTATACTCTATATACATTAGTCTAGGATGTTCTAAAGTGTTGAGAGCAGACCTCTATGATCAGCTCTTTGGGGGCTCAGTTGTGAATAGTACATTATAGCAGCTGGCAGTTGAAAGTCGAAAGGGAAGGAGTGTAAGACAAGACAAGGGAAGTTGTGGAGTTGGTAACTGTTTCAGGGAATGGGTTTCCAGTCTTTTGAGGACTCCAGTCTCCTCTGGGAACTCTACATCTGAGAAAGGGCAAGAAGAAGTTTTTGTCCTTAAACCTTAGGGTTTATTTCACCACTTATATCACATAGATGACATTAACTAGGGTAAGACTGATAAGATGTTATACTCTTCAAAGAAGAGATATATACTCTGACATTTAAATGATAAAAATATTGGGTATGTTTCAAAACTACATAATAAAAATAATCTCTAAAATTCAAATTAATATTGCTCTGTAAGGGTAATGGCCCATTGGTGGTATGGATTATCATACGCATTCAGATATTCTTTCTTTTTGTGAGGATATCTTGTTTACTCAGTTCTTACACTAGCATCATCATAAAGTTGGATGCCTTAAAGTGGCAAGTATATGTTTTACACGGCTCGTGTGTGTGTGTGTGTGTGTGTGTGTGTGTGTGTGTGTGTGTTGTTTTTCATCTCTTTAAAAATTATTATAAGAAATAAAGCTTATAAGTAGAAAAAACCTTTATTTTGGTGCCTGGTTTTAGAAGTTTCAGTTGTTCCTTGTTTGTCTGTATTTCAGTGAGAATGTAACAGGTTATCTTGGGAATATCATCATCTCAGAGCCTTGACGCAAAATACCTAGGACAATGGGGAGTCTACTTTCCTCACTATAGCAGAAACCCAGTGATCTGAAGACCTTCCACTAGGTACCACCTCTTAAAAATATAACAACTTCCCAGGAGTATCACTCTGAGAACAAGGTTTCACAAAAGGACATACACATGGCATTCGAGAATTAAATTATGGCAAGGTTTTTTTTATTTACATGTCAAATGATATCTCCTCTCCCAGTTTCCCCTTTGGAAAAAAAAGTAAAAGAAAAAGAAAAAGAAAGGAAAAACAAAACCAAAAACCAAAAACCAATTCCCTTCCCCTTCCCCCTGCTCACCAACCCACCCTCTCCCACTTCTTGGCCCTGGCATTCCCCTACACGGGGGGATAGAACCTTCATAGGACCAAGAGCCTCTCCTCCCATTGATGACCAACTAGACCATCCTCTGCTGCTGGAGTCATTAGTCTCACCATATATACTCTGGTTGGTGGTTTAGTCCCTTGGAGCTCTGAGGGTACTAGTTAGTTCATATTGTTATTCATCCTATGGGGCTACAAACCCTTTAGCTCCTTGGGTCTTTTCTCTAACTCCTTCACAGAGACAAGATATTTTTATATCCATGTTTTTGAAAATTTCACATTGTAATTTTAAAAAATTCTTTAAAAATATATTAATGGAAAAACTTATATGGTAGACAGAGGCTTGCAGAATGTATTTTTATGTCTAGAAATATATGTAAACATCAGTACTGATTAGTCAGTAGACTAGGAAGGAATATAGATTTAGATTTTATAATATCTAGAATATATTTATTCCACTCTAGTTGGAAAGCTTTTCAGATCATGCAAAATAAAAGGTTATACTTTTGTTAGCTATGACATGTGCCTAGAAAATTTGACTACAAAGAGATGAGTCCTTGAAAAACATCTGGAATAATACATTTAGCAATGAAATGAAGCCCAAATTGATTCTCAGGAGTGTACCAATTAACTTTGTTGACTATACAACAAGTCTGAGTATGGGATACTCATACAAACAAGTATTTTATTCTTCCCTTTTTATTTTTAATTTTCTCATTAATAACATAAAGCTTTCTTTAGGTTCAAAAACCTAACAGCATGAGAATTATAAAAGCAGATTATGGCAAACATTAGAACAATGTCTTTGAGACATTAGGGAAAGGTAAAAGAATATTATATTGATATTTGGGAGTTCCCCAACTAATATATAGATTTAGCATATATGTCCCTCATATTTTGTGTTATGAGTTCCTCGTGAAATAGATAACGCTCCTCATGTATGTTTCTGACCTCATACTAATCCACTTAATGATTTGGTTGCTTGCTAGATGTCAGTCTAACCAGACATCTTGTATCCCTATGCTTGTATCCTTTGTAATTGATGAATTCTCATTGCTTTGCAGATTGAAGAGCCTGATATCTACAGGCAATGACTGTATATATTTGAACTCTTATTACATTGTCTCTTTGTCGTCCCCTAATTCTGTGAGAGGATGTATTTCTTCTTATTACAAAAGTTTGGTATCCATGTTTCCTTCTCTTGCATCTAGTCCTTAGCTTACAATTTCTTAAATACTTTTTGTTTTAATTTTGCCTTGAAGAATTTCTAAGGTAATCTTTTCAATATCTAGCCTAGGCAAGACCTTCTGGTACATGTTGGGATTTACATTTATAATTCCAAATAGTCTTTGAGTTTTGTGATTACTTTTATTTGTCTTTTCCATTAGAATGTAGATTGGTAAACCTCTGACCTGAACAAGTTCAGCCTCCTCCTTCAAACATGAGAGTTTTACTTTAACCACTTATTTTCCTTTTTAAACTTATTATTATATATGCTTATTTATGTGTATTTGTGAATGTGTTCCTGTATGTACACAAGGGCATATGAATGCATGTAGATGCTATTGCTCATTATCAGGTATCTTCTTATATCGCTTTCCAACCTATCTCTAGAGAGAGGTTTCCCAGTGAACTGGAGCTCATGGCTTCAAATTGACTTGATGACCACTAAGTTCTAGGAATCTGCCTGTCTCTGTATTCCTAGTATGTTGGTGGGGGTGGGGGGTTGTGACAAACAGCTGCACTCAGCCTACTACATGGGTATTGGGAATCTGAATTTAAGTAAACATGCTGTGTGGGACGTGTTTTAGTAATGGAGGAATCTTTCCTACCCTACAATCACATATTTTCTGTAGCTGACTTCTGCTATTATGGTTGTAGAGTTGAGTATCGATTGAGTGATAAGAAATTAACTACTGAATTATAAAATTAGTATGAAAACCTCATTTCCTTTTTTTTGTCGTATGAGATACCAATGGAGTCCAAAGACATTGAGTTCCTTCACCATTACTGATGATTCCCCAGACCTTTATCTTTCATCTCTACATACAGGTCCCTACTCCATTACATGGATTCTATCATGCTGTAGTATAGTAGAGTATGTGTGATGTCTTCATAATTCTTTTTTAAAAGATTTATTTATTTATTATATGTAAGTATACTGTAGCTGTCTTCAGACACACCAGAAGAGGGCATCCGATCCCATTACAGGGGGCTGTGATCCACAACATGGTTGCTGGGATTTGAACTCATGACCTCTGGAAGAGCAGCCAGTGCTCTTAACTGCTGAGCCACCTCTCAAGCCCTGTCTTCCTATTTCATAGTCTGAAATATCTACATGTCACACCTTTCTACCTGCAAATATGAACATTTCTTTCTCTCTTCTTTGGATTTCAATTTTCATTATTTTATTTATTTACATTCCAGTCATTGCCCCCTGCTCAGCTCCTCTCCCACAATTTTTCATCCCATTCTTCCTCTCCCTTGCCTTGGAGCGGATGCATCCCTGCCAGACCTCCCTCTGCTCTGGGGACTCAAGTCTCAGGATTAAGCTCATCTTTTGCCACTAAGGTCTGACCAAGCAGACCTCTGGTATACTTATGCTAGGGGCCTTGTACTCACCAGTGTATGCTCTGGGTTGGTGGCTCAGTTTCTGATTAACTTGAGACTGCTGGTCTTCCTATGCAGTCAGCATACCCTTCAGCCTCTTTAATCCTTCCCCTAAATCAATCATAGGTGTTCCAGACTTCAGTTCAATGGTTGGGTATAAGTATCTGATTCTGTCTCAGTCAGCTGCTAGCTCAGCCTCTCGGAGGACAGCCATGCCAGGCTCTTGTGTGTAAGCACATCATAGCATCAATAATAGTGTCAGGCCTTCGTGCCCTCCCGTGAATTGAATCCCAAGTTGTGCCAGTCATTGGACCCCTTTACTTCAGTCTCTTCTCCATTTTGTCCCCTCAGTTTCTTTAGACAGGATCAGTTCTGGGCCAGAAATTTAGATTGTGGTTTAGTAATCTTGTCCTTCTACTTTAGGCCATATCTATCTACTGGTGGTTGACTCTTTAAGTTCCTACCACACAATGTTGGACATTTTGGCTAGGTTCATCCCCACTGAGTGTTAAAGTCTCTAACCTCACACATTTCTGGTGCTTTCTAGAGTCCCCCCCCCCACACACACACACAACTCACCCCCAGAAACTGATCATTTCCATCCACTCTCTTGACCCTCTGGGCTTCTCTCCTGTCCCCTCCCCACAATTGATCCTGTTCCCCTTTTTGCTCCATCATGTTCATAGCATCCTTATTTGTAATAGCCTGAAGCTAGAAATAACCCAGATGTCCTTCCAGGGAAAAATGGATAAGAAATCTTTATGTTTGACCATGTTCCCACATACCCACCTGGATTATATATAGACATATTTTTTAAATAGATATGGCCCATTTTGAATAATTATCAGATTTCTGTGTGTTTTGACTAACAGGTAAGCACTGTTGGCCAGGTGATGACACTGTACTAATGAGTGATGACTTGGTTCCATAATTTTAAAATCACATTGATACATCTAATTATGAGAGTAGGAACACATACTCCCTGTTTCACTTCCTTAGCATTCTACTATACTAGGGCATCAATTCTTCACAGGAAAACAAACATCTCCTCCCATTGATGCCAGATATATGCTTCTGCTATATATGTAGCTGGAGCCCTAGGTCTCCTCATGTGTACTCTTTAGTTTGGTCCCTGGGAGCTCAGGGGATGAGCCATTGCTTGGTTGATATTGTTGTTCTTCCTATGGGGTTGCAAACCCCTTCAGCTCCTACTGTCCTTCCTCAAACTCCTCCATTGGGATCTCCATGCTCAGTCCAATCGTTGGCTGCAAGCGTTTGCATCTGTATTGGTCAAGCTTTGTCAGAGCCTCTCATGATTTGATTTTCTCATGATTTATATCAGGCTCCTGTCACCTAGCACTTCTTGGCATCAGCAATAGTATCTGGGTTTGGTGGGTGCTATGGGATGGATCCCCAGGTGGGAGAGTCTCTGGATTGCCTTTCCTTCAGTCTCTGCTCTACCCTTTGTCCCTATATTTCCTTTAGACAGGAACAATTCTGGGTCAAAATTTTGGAGATTGGTGAGTGGCCCCATCCCTCAATCGGGGGCCTTGCCTAACATATGGATATGGTCTCTACAGGTTCTCTCTCCTCTTCATTGAGAATTTCAGCTAATGTCATTCCCATGGAATCCTGGGAGCCTCTTGCTTTCCTGGCTTCAGGGGTTTCCTGGTGGCTATCCCCAGTTCTCCATTCCCCATTGCTACATACCTCTGTTCAGTTTCCTGACCCTCTGTACTTCTATGTTTCTTCTCATACCTGATCCTGTCCCTCCTTTTGTTCCCTCCTCCTCCTCTCTTCCTTCCAAGTCCCTCTCACCCTCTCTACTGGCTGGTTTTGTATGTCAACTTGACACAGAGTTATCACAGAGAAGGGAACTTCAGTTGGGGAAGTGCCTCCATGAGATCCAGCTGTGGGGCATTTTCTCAATTAGTGATCAAGGGGGTAGGGCCCCTTGTGGGTGGTGCCATCCCTGGGCTGGAAGTCTTGGGTTCTATAAGAGAGCAGGCTGAGCAAGCCAGGGGAAGCAAGCCAGTAAGAAACATCTCTCTGTGGCCTCTGTGTCAGCTCCTGCTTCCTGCCCTGCTTGAGTTCCAGTCCTGACTTCCTCTGGTGATCAAAAGCAATGTGGAAGTAAGCTAAATAAACCCTTTCCTCCCCAACTTGCTTCTTGGTCATGATGTTTGTGCAGGAATAGATACCCTGACTAAGACACCCTCTAACTCCCTTGATTATTTTGTTCTGAAGCATCTTCACTTTGGTCTTCCTTCTTCTTCTCAGCCATTCAAGATTCCTTAGTTGATATTTTTTCATTTAGCTCTGAGCCCCATTTATAATAGGGTTATTTGGTTCTCTCAGGTCTAACTTCTTGACTTCTTTGTATATTTTGTATATTAATCCTCTCTAGGATGGAGATTTGGTAAAGTCCTTTTCTCAATCTGTAGGTTGCTGTTTTGTCCTATTGAGAGTGTCTTTGCCTTACAGAAGCTTTCAATTTTATGGGGTTCCATTTGTCAATTGTTGATCTTAGAACATGAGACACTGGTGTTCTGTTCAGGAAAATTTCTCCTGTTCCAATGTATTTGAGTTTCTTTCCTTCTTTCTCTTCTATTAGATTCAGCATATCTGGTTTTATATGGAGGTTCTTTATCCACTTGTATTTGAGCTTTTTTCCAGGAGTTAAGAATGGATAAATTTGCATACTTCTACATGCTGACCAACAGTTGATGCAGTACCATTTGTTGAAAATGCTGTCTTTTTTTCCACTGTTTTGTTTTTTGCTTTTTTTTTTTTTTGTCAAAAATCAAGTGACCAGAGATGTGTGGGTTTATTTTTGGGTCTTCAAAATGTCACCCTTCACAATGGTCACAAATAATATAAAATATCTTGGTGTGATTCTTACCAAGCAAGAGAAAGATTTGCATGACAAGAACTTCAAGTCTCTGAAGAATAAAATCAAAGAAGACATAGGAAGATGGAAAGATCTCCTATGCTCATTGATCAGCAGGATTTACATAGTAAAAATGGCCATCTTACCAAAAGCAGTAAACAGATTCAATGCAATCCCCATCAAAATTCCAACTTAATTTTTCACAGAGACAGAAAGAGCAACTCTGAAATTTTCTGGAATAACAAAATCCCAGTTTAGTGAAAACCATTCTCAACAATAAAAGAACATCTGGGGAAATCACCATCCTTAACCTCAAGCTGTACTAAATAGAGCCATAGTGATAAAAACTGCATTGTGTTGGTACAGAGACAGACAGGTAGAGCAATGATTATATATCATTTTTAAAAACATAAACATTTTATATTTACTTTGATACTGTCTATAGTGATATACTAAAGAAATACACTTTATATTCATATTGAATATAAATACACCTATGCTACATTAAATATATAGATTAAATAAGATGAAATTAAGTTAATAATTAAATTATATGAGTATCTAATACTTGATTAGATAAGAGTCTATGCCACTCAGTTGTTCTGTCAGTCAGTAGTTAGATGGATCCCTGACATGTTAGGTACAATTAATATTCACAATCATTAAGTACTGAGTAAAATATATGACTTTTGTCATAAGAACAATACTCACTCAAGCAATGTAGAGTCCTAACATGACAGACTCTCTGTTCTCAAAGAAGTAGCAACTGTGTCTCAGGACTAGCATCAACTATAAGACTATCATCAATTCTTGCATGAATATGTTACAAACTTCCTATCACATTAATTCAAAATTTGTTAGAATAAATTCCAGAAATATACTACTTTCTTTCTCCTCCATTTTTCATTCACTCCTATTTCTTCCTCTCTGTTCCTACCCATCTTCTTTCTGCAAAGTAAAGGAGGATAGCATGAAAACATTATAGATACCACAAATAGATCACTTGTATTTTATGTGACCAAGTATGATTGTGAAGCTTTTTTGTTTCATTTTAAGCTATTGCTGATGCTGTAGTAATGGTAGGATACCTTCTGGGTTTTGTACAATGTTTTAAGATGTCTGTGAAAGAAGCTATGAAAGCAATGTAAGTCATATGATTTACTATTCTATTTAGTTTATGCTGTATAGAACACTGCTTGATTAATAAATAGAAAATGTGGTAAACTGTGGGTTATGTATGCATATATGTAAACATAAGTATAATTATACTGTTCATTCGTGTTTTTACTGTTTGAAACATAGTCAATATGATTACTTAAAAGTTCTTTAGCTTTTTATAGTTTTGTTAAAAACATGCAATACTTATTCAATACAACAGTAACTATGTGTATGATATATAGAAAGTTTCATCTTAGTTATTATTTAATTAAAAGATTTTTCATATAATATATTCTGTTCATATTCTTCTATTGCACCACACTCCTCCCAACTACTTCCCTACCCACATGATGTTATATACCTAAGGATAATTAGTTTTCTACAACAGGTTGTCATTACATGTAACAACACTCCTTAGTAGGTCCCATGGCTTGTTATTACCTAATACAAAATGAATTCAATGGGGTATTTTATGAAGTTTTATTTTTCATTTTGTTTTGTTTTATCATTTATTTCTTTGTCTTATTTGTCTTTTGCTTGTTTGTTTTGATTTTCATTTTTGTGTGTTGTTTTATTTTTGTTCTGTTTTTTGAAAAAATGAGAAAAAAAGACATAACATCATGTCTTCTATGGAAACACACTACTATACTACTGTAGAAGCTTAGAAATTACATGTATGAAAGGAAGTAAAATGGATTCATTAAATAATTGGGGTGACAATGCCCCAATTAGGTGTCTTATGCCATTATGTCCTAGGAATAAATTAAATCTAGTATGTTTCCATTAGGGATTTCAAAATGACTTTAGTGTTAGATTCTTACTCCTATAAGTCTTCCTTTATCTGTCCACACATCCTCTAGCTTCTATACCCCTCCCATTCTAATGCCTTTCTTACCTGTCCATAGCATTGTGTTGTATTTCTCAATCTTTGGGAGACTGTGTTCTTGCTGTCACCTTAATAGGTACCTAACTTCTGGTGTTATTCATATTGTAGAACACAGACTCAATGAATATGAAGAACACAAGTATTACAGTAAAATCTTTTTGGTATTTGTCAAATAGTAGTATAATTGGATTGATATAGATTGTTACCCCACTTTGTGATGGAAACTTTACCCTAATTTTCATAATGATCGTAGCAGTATGTACTCTAATCAGCATGGGCTGATATTTGTTTTTATTGATCTTGATAGCTGAGACTGATATACGATGAAATCTCAAAGTAGTTCTAATCTGTGTTTCCCTGATGGATAAAGTTATTGAGCATTTCTTTAAAGTGTTACTCAACTCTTTGTATTTTTTAATCCTTTCTTTGTTTCTTTGTTTCTTTGTTTGTTTCTTCCCTCCTTTGTTTCTTCCTTCCTTTCTTCTTCTTCTTCTTCTTCTTCTTCTTCTTCTTCTTCTTCTTCTTTCTTTCTTTCTTTCTTTCTTTCTTTCTTTCTTTCTTTCTCTCTTTCTTTCCACTTCAGATTTTATTCCCCTCTTGGTCCACCCTCTGATTGTTCCACATCCCATATCTCCTCCCCAACCCCTTTTCTCCACAAGGATGTCCCCACCCAAACCCTGCCATCCAAGCAAACCTCTAAACATCCTGTGGCCTCCAGTCTCTTGAGTGTTAGGTGTATCTTCTCTGACTGAAGCCAGACCCAGCAGTCATCTGCTCTATATGTGTTGGGGGCCTCATATCAGCAGGTTTATCTTTCCTGATTATTGGTCCAGTGTTTGAGAGATCTCCAGAGTCCAGGTTAATTGAGACTGCTGGTCCTCCTACAGGGTTGTCTTCCTCCCCAGCTTCTTCCAGCTTTCCCCTAATTCAACAATAGGGGTCACCAGCTTCTGTCCATTGGTTGAGTGCAGATATCTGGATCTGACTCTTTCAGCTGCCTGTTGGGTCTTTCAGAGGGCAGTCATGATTGGTCCCTTTTTGTAGGCATTACATAGACTCCGTAATAGTGTCTGTTCTTGGGGTATCCTCTTGAGTTGGATTCCACTTTGAGCCTATTGTTGGAACTTCTTTTCTTCAGGCTCCTCTCCATTTCCATCCCTGCCATTCTACCAGACAGGAAAACTTGTGGGTCAGAGTTTTGACTGTGGGATGGCAACCCTATCTTCCTGCTGGAGGCAGGCACTATAAGTTCCCTCTCCCTATTATCCAGAATTTCATCTAAGGTCCCTACTTTTGAGTCCTGAGAGACTCTCACCTCCAAGGTCTCTGCTGTATTCTGGAGGGTACCCCAACTGCCTATTTCCTGAGGTTGCCTGTTTCTATTCTTTCTATTGGCCCTCAGGGCTTCAGTCCTTTTCCCTCACCCAATACCAGATCATGTTCTCTTCTCTCCCCCACTCCTCTCCACCCCAGTCCAACTTCCCTCCCAGGTCCCTTTCTCCATCCCTCCCTGTGATAGCTTTCTTCTTCTTCCTAAGTGGGACTGAGGCATCCTCACTTGAGTCCTTCAGCTTGTTGACCTTTTTTAGTTCTGTGGACTATATCTTGGGTATCCTGGGTTTTTTTTTGTTTTGTTTTGTTTTGTTTGTTTGTTTGTTTTTTTGGCCAATATCCACTTATTAGTGAGTACATACCATGCTGTGTTACCTCACTCAGGATGAGATTTTCTACTTCCATCCATTGCCTGCAAAATTAAAGATATCCTCATTCTTTTAAAATTCTTCCTTTGTTTAGTGCATTTGGTGCTTTTATTATTGTGACAGGACAAATTTCTTTTCTGGTCCAATCTATTTGGAGTTCTGTAGGCTTCTTGTATGTTCATGAGCATCTCTTTCTTTAGGTTAGGGAAGTTTTCTTCTATAATTTTGTTGAATATATTTACTGGCCCATTACCTTTGGAGTCTTCACTCTCTTCTATACCTATTATCCTTAGGTTTAGTCTTCTCATTGCGTCCTGGATTTCCTGGATGTTTTGGATTAGGAGCTTTTTGCTTTTTGCATTTTCTTTGACTGTTGTGTCAATGTTTTCTATGGTGTCTTCTGCCCCTGAGATTCTGTCTTCTATCTCTTGTATTCTGTTGGTGATGCTTGCATCTACGACTCCTGATTTTTTTCCTAGGTTTTCTATCTCCAGGGTTGTCTCTCCTTCTGATTTCTTTATTGTTTCTATTTCCATTTTTAGATTCTGGATGGTTTTGCTCATTTCCTTCACCTGTTTGATTGTGTTTTCCTATAGTTCTTTAAGGGATTTTTGTGTTTCCTCTTGAATGGCTTCTAGCTGTTTACCTATGTTCTCCTGTATTTCTTTGAGGGTGCTATTTATGTCTTTCTTAAAGTCCTGTATCATCACCATGAGAAGTGATTTTAGATCTGAATCTTACTTTTCTGGTGTGATGGTGTGTCTAGGACTTCCTATAGTGGGAGAATTGGGTTCTGATGATGCCAAGTAACCTTGGTTTGTGTTGTTAATTTTCTTATGCTTGCCCTTCCGCCATCTGGTTATCTCCTAGTGCTACAGGCCCTTGCTAAATCTGACTGGAGCTTGTCTTTCCTGTGATCCTGGTTGTGTTAGAACTCCTCAGAGTCAAGCTGTGTCTGTGATCCTGTGATTCTGGGATCCTATGATCCTGGGCTTGTTAGAGCAGCAGCTTCCTCTGGGTATTGTGAGACTGGCTGCAGAGCCTGCACCCAAGGTCTGCTCAGGACACCAGCCCAGAGAGACCAGAAGGAACCCGAGCCACTCTGCTGGTGGAGTTCCTGTGTGCCTGGTCCCGCTGGTCTCAGTTGTTCCTGGTGTTGGGACAGATGTTGTGTCCTCCTCACCTCTGATCCTGAGAGTGTCAGAGCACCTGGGAGTGGAGCTTCCTCTGGGTGTTGTGGGACTGGCTGTAGAGCTTACACCCAAGGTCTGCTCAGGACTCCAGCCCAGAGAGAATGGGGATATCCTCATTCTTAATAGCTCAGTAGTATTCGATTGTGTAAATGAACCACATTTTCTGTTTGTATTTTATCTTTTGAGAATCTCTGCTGAGTTTTGCACACCATTTTAAATTGGATTATTTTCTGATGCTCAGTGTTTTAGTTCCTTATATACTGTCTAACATTTTGTCAGACATATACTTGCTTTTTAAATGTTCTTTTTGCTTGACTGATTCTCTACTCACTTTGCTTTATTTTCAGCTTCATAAGATCCCATTATTTAATTTTTGGTCTTAGTACCTTTGCTATTTGAGTCCTGTCAGAAAGTTCTTTCCTGTTTCAGTGAGCTCAAGCCTATTCCTCACTTTCTCTTCTCTGGGGATCAGCATATCTGGTTTTATGTGGAGGTCAGTGATCCACTTGGTGTTGAGTTTTAGGCAGAGAGATAGTTATGGATCTATTTAGATTAATATACTTGCAGCCACCATTTTAAAGAAAATATTTTTACAGTGTTTATTAGAAAAGAAGTCAGTGTCCATACATATAGAATCATGTCTGGGTCTTCAGGTTGATTCCATTGATCAATGTGTCTGTTTTTGTGCTAATACCATGCTGGTTTTACAATGTTAGTTTCTTATAAAACTAGAATTCCAGGGGGCTAGTGAGATGGTTCAGTGAGGAAGAGCACCAACTGCTCTTTGGAAGGTCATGAGTTCAAATCCCTGCAACCACATGGTGCCTCACAATCACTCTTAATGAAATCTGATGCTCTCTTCTGGTGCATCTGAAGACAGCTATGGTATACTTATATAATAAATAAATAAATCTTTTAAAAAAACAAAAACAAACAAACAAACAAAAAACTAGAATTCCAAGATGGTGATACTTCTAGTAACTCATTCACCAGTCAGGATTGTTTAGGAAATTTGATGAGTTTTGTTAAATCTGCATTTTACTAATATTAGAATGTCCATCTCCACTACATTAGTCCTTCTGATCCCATCTTCTTTTGTTCTTAATATATCAAGTTTATATTGCATAGTTTTTCACTCAAGGTGTTTTTTGAGGCTATTGAGAAATATATGCTGTTTAATTGATTTCTTTCTTAGCTTATTTGTCATTTGTATATGGAAAGACTCCTGAATTTTTTGTGTTGATTTTGTTTCCTACTGCTCTGCTGAAAGTATTTATTGGTTGTAGACATTTTCTCATGGAGTCATTAGGGTCATTTATTCATAAAACCATAACATCTGCAAATAAAGATTGCTTATTAGTCTTCCTTTCATATTTCTTTCACCCTGATTCCCTTCAGTTATCTTACTGCTCTAGGTTAGATTTCAAGTACTAAAATGAGTAAGTATGGAAAGAGTCCTTTATTTCTCGATCTAATTTTTGTAGCAATTTCTTGAGTTTATTTCCATTTAGTTGATTTTGGATGTGAGGTGGAGGTAAATCACATGTGTTATGTTGAGGTAGGTCCCTTATATCTCTGGAATATCTAGGACTTTAATCATAAAGAGATATTGCATTTGTCAAAGTCT
Source organism: Montemys delectorum (assembly GCA_019843815.1). Lineage (NCBI taxonomy): Eukaryota > Metazoa > Chordata > Mammalia > Rodentia > Muridae > Montemys > Montemys delectorum. Next base: position 38,878 of record JADRCD010231823.1, on the reverse strand, counting down.
TCATATGTATCTAATGTGATCACGTGGTTTTTGTCATTCAGTCTGTTTTGTGAGTAAATATTTATATTTTGAATTAAGTATGTGGAGTGATATCTGTGTCTCTGGGACTAGGCCTGTCTGATCATGGCAGATGATCTTCTGGATATGCTCTTGTATTCAGTTTGCAAGTATTTTATTGAGAATGTTTGCATCTGTTTATCCATTGTATTGATAAAAACCTACATTAACTTAAAAATAGAACCTTGACAAAGATGAATCTAGGGTGCTGTCTAGCTTTTAAATAGTAAACATGACTAAAAACTTAGAGAAATAAACATCTTGATTATAATTTCTGGAAAGCAAATGACAAGGATAACAATATTAAAAGAATAGGTCAGGGCTGGCAAGATGTCTTATTACTCAGAGGTGCTGGACACCAGTGCTGAAGGCCTTTTATTAGAAGCCAGCTCCCACCTGAGTGACAGTACAAACTCCTGCAATTTGTACTCTAACCTCCTCCTATATCATAATCATACACATACACATGTATGCAAAATTGAAAACATAAAATTTTATATGTACCCAATAAATAAATCAAGTTGAAATAAATAACTAGTATATTAATATCTGACTGTTATAATGAGCAAACTATTCATTGAAATCAAAATTATATAAGATAATCTACCCATATAATAACCAATATTAATGGATTCTTAGATAAAACCCATATAATAACCAATATTAATGGATTCTTAGATAAAATATTTGCTCACTTAATTTGTCCTCTGATCTCCACACATGTTCTAAGACATGTTTAATGTACACAGCTGTCTAGAGATGAATACTCATGAAGATGTAGAAATAGAAAAAAAATATTTTATCTAAGTGTAGTCAGTGCTCTCTAGAGTAACAGAATTTATAAAATGACTCTATTTTTTTTATCTATATCCATACGGTGTCTGTTATATGTGTATATATACACATATACATACATACATACATTTATGTCATATATTATATATGTATTTTACATATTATATTATACATTAGTTATTATATGCAAATATCTATATATGCATATATTCCTGCTCATCCACTGATAGTTGCCTCTGAATGGAAAATCAGTTGTTCTGTCCATGAGTCTTGATGTCTCAGATTATCTTCAGTATCTGCTTAGTTCCTGAATAGTTAGGCTCTAAGAAAATGAAGGAATGTGTTTGTATTTCAGGATAACAGCAAGCAGTTGAAGAACAAAGGTTGCCATGGAGAAGTGTAAGTATTCACTATTAGAACACAGGTTAACATTTCAAATAATCAGTTCCTTAAAAAATACAGATAGACAATAAATATTTGAAAAATGTTTGACCTCTTTTAACATTAAGGAAATGAAAATGGAGCCTGCTTTTAAATTCTATCTCAACTTGATCAGAAGAGCAATAATCTAGAGAATGAATGCTCATATAGAAAAGACTTTATTCACTGGTGTCAGTATAAACTTGGACCATTATTGTGGAGGTTCCTCAAGAGAAAAGTCCCAAAATTACAGTTCTGAAGTGAGGTATTAGCAGTTAAAAATGCATACAAGTCCTGCAGAAGACCTGGGTTTGGTCACAACTGCCTGTGCCTCTCTTTCACAGGTAATTGTTTATGTGTACACACACACACACACACGCACACACACACACACTCTTAAAAAGAAAATATGAACATATTGAACATATGATTTTATGCTTATATAAAAGGGAACATAGAAAAGAAAACCAAATATTTATCCTGATTTGTAAATTACACAAAGTGAAATTAAAGCATCAATAGCATAATAGATGTGATAGAAGAGTTAATGAGTTTATATCAGGCAATTTGAAAATATGCACTTGAAAATAATTTTAAAATAAGGTGGACTAATAAGATATTTGGGAATGAATAAAAAGAACAAATTTTTAATTGTTAGAATTCAAGTGAGACTTTAATATATCAAAGATATCAAAAGATTTTCCAAAGAAATAAAAATCATTAAAATCAAAATTATATAATTATTCAGATACAATAAAATTAAAAGTCTTCTAACAGATTAGATTCAACTAAGTCTATATAAATCATACTATAATCTAGTTCTCAGAGGAAAAATGGTAAATTAAATATTCAAAAGGGAATATAAATAAACAAGTAACATACAAGAGCCAAGATTTAACTATTAATCCACTTCTCAGCAGAAAACTTAAACTTTAGGTCAATGTATTTAAATTTTATGTTTTTATTTTTTGAGATTAGAGCATGTTTTCATCATTTCCTTGTTCCTTTCCTCTCTGTACACTCTCTCATATACTCCTCCTCACTTGCTTTCAAGTGACAGTTCTTTTTTCTCATTACTTGATGTTACATGTAAATTCCTAAATGCTTTTATAGAACTGACAGAAAATAATGGAGATTATTTTAGATTGTTTGGAAGAAGAGGAAATCTATCCTAAAAGAAATTATAAAGTAATTTACTAAAACTGAGATCAGTAAGTAAAGATTTAAAATGTAAAATTCATAGCTAAAAGTAATTTTATAAATCTGGAGCAATATAATATAATATAATAATATAAACCTTATCCATCAGGCATTTACCATCTCAGAAGAAATGCTATAACGTAAAGAAATATGATTAATAGCTTCTTAAATTTAGTCCTTACACAAATATGTTAAATATCACATCAATTAAATGCTGCATAGTAAGTTTGATGATACACTGCCACTTTTTGAAAATGAAAAATTGGTAAGAAAGACAAATGATATCCTGAGAATGTGGAGATAGAGCCTCAGGAAATGAGAGAAGAAGCCACATACCCAACCTACAGATTGGAAAAAAGTCTTCACTAATCCCACATCCGATAGAAGGCTAATATCCAATATATATTAAAAACTCAAGAAGCTAACCACCAAGAGACAAAACAGCCCAATCAAAAAAAAAATGATGTATAGAGCTCAACAAAGAATTTACAACAGAAGAATCTCAAATGGCTAAGAGTCATTCAAAGTCTTCAGTCTTCTGGGAAATTCAAACCAAAATGACCCTGAACTTCCACTTTACACTAATCAGGATGGCTAAGATCAAAACGTCAGGTGACAGCACATGTTGGCAAGGATGTAGAGAAAGAGAAACACTTCTCCATTGCTGGTGGGACTGCACACTGTTACAACCACTCTGGAAATCAGTCTGGGGGTTCTCCAGAAAATTGAAAATAGATCTACCTGAAGACCGAGCTTTACCACTCCTGGGCATATATCCAAAAGATGCCCTACCATACCACAGGGACATGTGTTCCACTGTGTTCATAGCAGCCTTATTTGTGATAGCCAGAAGCTGAAAACAACCCAGATGTCCCATAATAGAAGAATGGATACAGAAAATGTAGTTCATTTACACAATGGAATACTACTCAGCTATAAAGAATGAAGATATCATGGGTTTTGCATACAAATGAATGGAACTAGAAAAATATCATCCTGAGTGAGGTAACTCAGACCCAAAAGTATATGCATGGTATGTACTCACTAATAAGTGGATATTAGCCAAAAATGTACAGAATTCCCAAAATATAATCCACTGATCTCAAAAATGTTAACAGGACAAAGGGAACAAAATCACAGGAAGGAGTAAACTAGGTGAAAAGGATGACAGAGAGGGGAAGAGGTGAACATGACTGGATATTGGAAACGGAGGGAGAGGGGCAGGACTGAATCCCTGAGGGGCAGCAAAAGAATGGAAACAGGCAACCTCAGGAGGTATGAGGTAGGGAAACTCTCTAAAATGTATGAGAGAGCTGGGAGGTGACAGTGTCTCAAGACTCAAAGGGCAGGACTTTAGATGAAATGCCCTATAGTGGGGAGAGGGAACTTGCAGAGTCCACCTCCAGTAGAAAGGCAGGGCTTCAATTGAATGCATAGGGTTGCAATCCCCCTGTCAAAAACTCTGACCTAGAATTGTTCCTGAGGAAAAGGAAGTCCAAGCCCAAATTGAGATCCAGCTCAGAGGGAGTCTCTAAGTCCTGACACTATTACTGATACCATGGTATGCTCACAAACAAGGGCCTATCATAACTTCTCTCTGAAATGCCTCATAAGCAGCTGAAAGAGTCAGATGCAGATATTTACACCCAACTAATGGACAGAAGCTGGTGACATCTGTGCTTGCATTAGGGAAAAGCTGATAGAAGCTGAGGAGGAGAGCGGCCTAATAAGAAGACCAGCAGTTTCAATTAATCTGGAACCCCAGAATTTGTCACTGATCCAACAACCAGGCAGCATATACCAGCTGATATCGGACCCCCAACACATACGCAGCAGAAGACTGCCAGGTCTGGACTCAGTCAGAAGAGATGCACCTAACCCTCAAGAGACTGGGGCCCCAGGGAGTGGGAAGGTCTGGTGGGGTGGGGTGGGGCATGGGGTAGAAAGGGTGAGATGTGGATCAGTCAGAGGGTGGATCAGAATATGGATAAAGTCTCGACTGTAAAAAAATGATTAAAGAATAAAAAAATATGTGTTTTACAATATTAATTCTCCTAACTCATGAACATGGAGGACATTCCATCTTTTATTATTTCCTTTATTTCTTCTTTAGGTCTTGACAGTTTTCCCAGTATTTTGTGTACTTGACTAACTGTGGGTGGTGGAAAAGTAGACTTTTAATTTCTTAAGCTTTCCCCTTGATTCTTTTGTTTTGGTTTACCTGTTAATGTGGTTGTTTTCTGATATTTTTCTTAGTATGCTCATTGTTGGTTCTAGGAGTAATTAATATTTATATGCCAATTTTGTATCCTACTACCATGCCAAAGGTATTTATGATAATCTCTCAAGACAACTCAGTGAGTCTTCAGGGTATGTTAAGTACAGAATCTTATAATCTTTACATAAATTAGTTTTCCTTCTTCCTATGTATAGTTTTTCTATTTTTTTCTCATCCAGCTACTTGGGCTAAGACATAAGAGCTCTCTTGAGTAAGCTAGATTCAAATTTTTTTTCGTGATTTAGGAAAAAATATCTTGTAATTTTCTCTCCCTAAAACATCATATTTAGATATTGCAAAAAGCCCATCTTCATGCTGTTACCTTATGATAAAGATGTACCAAGTGGAGCCATGTGTCTGCTGCTATAATTTGAGGGAGAAACATCCTCATAGGCTCAGGTGTTTGAACATTTGATTCGCCAAAGATGGTGCTGTTTAGGAAGGTAATGGGAGCTTAGAGCAGTTCTCAACCTGTGGGTCATGAACTCTGACAAATCTCTTACCAAAAATATTGATGATTTGTAACAGTAGCAAAATTACAGTTATGAAGAAGCAAGGAAAATATCACCACAATGCAAAGAACTTTATTAGAGGGTCACAGCATCAGGGAGGTTGAGAACCACTGCTTCAGAGGTGCAGCTTTGCTGGACCAAGTGGGTCATTGGAGGGAGCTGTGAAGGTTGATAGTCTTGCCCATTTTGTTTCCTGCTTTTTCTGTCTCTGTCTCTCTCTGTCTCTCTCTCCCTCTCCTCCCCTCCCCTCCACCTCCCCTTCTCCCTCTCTCTCCCCTCTCTCTTTCTCCTTCCCTCCATCCCTCCTCCCTCTCTCTTCCTCCCTGATCTCCTTCCTCCCTCTTCCCCCCCTTACAATTGGATAGATGTGAAGTCTCAGCTTTTTGCTCTTACCACCCACTACCATTGCTTTCCTCATCATTATGGACTCTCCCTCTATAGCTTTAAGCCTTAATTAATTCTCTTTTCTGCACATCACTTTTAGTCATGGTGTTTTATCACTGCAATAAAAATTAATGAACACAGCTAATAAAATAAAATCTTCTTTGTTCTGTCCTGGAAAAAAAATTAGTATCAGAAGTTTGGACCCTTTAGAGTAATGCAGAAAAGCCATGGCATCTACTTGTTTGTAGAGTATGTATATTCACTCTAGAGATTTGGAATCTATTGTAATACTTGCTACTGAGATTGCAAGTATCTAGCATAAAAACACTACTATTTACACAGCTCATATAATGTAACACTGGTATCTTGTTCTTGGGTCAATGTGAGCCACCCTGTGCTTGACTTTCTCCATTCCAGCCCTGTCAGAGGCCATCACTATCCTTGTTCCTTGCCTCTGCTCACCTCAAAGGCAGGTCATGTTGCTGAGGTCTCTGTAACTCAGAACCTTGTAATGAACAAGTATAAGGAAGTCACTTGATGGAGCTGCTCAAAGGATGTTTACAAAGTTCAACTTTCTAAATGGTCCAGCTTCCTGAGTGTTTGAGATTTCTACCTGAGCAGGTTGGTCATGAGACTGCCCACTATAAAAGGGGTTGCTTGCCTCCTCCTCCCTTTCTTTCACTCTTACTATTACTCTTTTACTCTTGCCTCTCTCTCACCCTCTTGCTCCTTCTCTCTCTGCATTTTCTTCCCCTCATCTCTCCATGTGGTCATCGACAGCCTCTACTTCTCTACTCTCTCCCTCTCTCTGCCTTGCTTGCCTCTACTACCTTCTTAGCTCCCCTTCCCTAACCTCATGCCCCACCCTGAGGAAAGGGAGTAAGGTTTCACTCATCACAGCTCTCCACCATGAAAATAAATGCCTTAAAACCATGGATTGTCTCTTCTCATCAGGACACAAAGTGGGGAACAATGAAGCAAGTGTTCCTCTAAAGAGCCAACTCTAATATTCTCCACCAAGCCAAGCTGCTTGAGTAAGCCTAGGATTCTCCTCCCTACAGGAACCAGCTAGAGCTCTCTCCTTTCCCTCTCTCTTTAGCCCCAGGCTAGAGCCAGCTCAAGGGCCCATACTCTGGTTTTCAGCTCTTCTGAAGCATCCAGCTGCATCTGGGATGTTAGAGAGCCTGAGAACCTGCTGGTCTCAGCCTTCCTGCAGGCCTGGACTCCTGAGACAACTCAAGCAGTTCTCAGGGACCTCAGACTGCACTCCTATACCACTGAGAGGGACCCTGGGGCATCTCACAGCCTGATGCCCACCCAATTCTGCCTCAACGAGTAGCCCTAGCCCTGTGGCAGGCCAGACACTGGCCACCATTTTAACCCATAGGTTCACAGTACTAAGAAATGCAAAACTTCTGGATATTACAAGCAACAGAGAGCCAGTCACAGGGGTGCTCTATCTATTCATGGGTTTGGGGAATTAAGGTGAGACTGTTCAGTTTAGAGTGAACTTGAAGACTATCTACTTTCAAAATAAAGTAGGGAGTTTCTTAATTACAGAGCTCCTGCTTAGCATGCAGAAGGCACTGGGTTTAATCCAAATTACCACCACAAATAAACAACAATAAACGTAATAACAAGAAAGAAATGTCTAGCTCTTATGGATGCTACATATTAACATATCACAATCAGATATTGGAAATGAAGATTGGGATCATATCTGATTGTGGGTGAATACCTATATTCTTGAATAATACCATGAAATGAAGAGGCATTGTCTCAACAGTAAATAACACTGTGAACATTTCCACATTTGATGAAAGAAGTCTAATAAACTCTTCAAGTATTGTAGGAAAAGAGCTCCTCCAGAACAAACTGGTGTAGAAGTGAGCATCTTTCCTACAATAACTGTTTAGTGAAGATTTTAGTTCACAATAAAGGTGTATTAATTTGTATTTTATGTGTGGGAGTGGCTTTGCAGCACAAATATGTCTGCATGATATGTGTGAAGTTGTGGAGTATTGAATCTCTTGAAACCTACAGAAATGACTGTTAGCCACCATGTGGTTACTTGAAACCAAACCCTGTTCCCTGCAAGCACATCCAGTGGTCCTAATCTCTGCTGGGGCATCTTTCTGTCTCCCAGATAAGATATTCCATGGTGTGGATTTGAAAATATTAGTAATAAAACATTCCCTGATTTCCATAGATCTTATCCCTCAATGATTAAAACAACCAACCAAACATACAAACAAACAACTCTTGGTAAGTTTGAAAATTATTCTATTAGGCTCACAACCAGCTCTTGTTAATAAAGCCACTAAATATTTAGTTACAAACTACAAATGAGAATTAATAAAAAATTCTATCAACAAATTATGATTTTTTATAGAAGTTCCTAAATGAAATTTTCTATCTTTCTCTGTACAAGTGGACATGTTCAGAAGTAATGGATATTGCAGAGTGGTTGGTGGAAAACCTTTATTTTTGTTGCTGTATTTGCACTTTGTACAACTTTACCACTATTCTGTTTTCCATCTAGTTTCCCTGGTGAGTATAAAAAGAAATAATAATTAGTCACAGTATTTTTTATCCTTCGCTCCATTCTCAAAGCACAGATAAACTAATTTCAAAATGAATTTTCTTTCCGTTACTGCTCTCTGACAAAGGAATATTAAAATTGTTTTGGTGGTTTTTTAATCAAATTAAGCAAGATAACATCCAAATATTATATTTATAAACTATATTTTTATTTTTATATCTTTGTGATACTCATTATTTCTTTTTATTATCCCATTTCATTTAAAATGCATAGATGGTTTTAAATATGAAAGCATGCTCAAATTTATTTAGCCATTGTTAGTCACATTCTGTGTTGTAACATATATACATGAAAGGATGGTCAGTAATTGCTCAGTCCATGAGTCTAGATGCCTCAACTGATCTTCAATACATACTGAAATTACAAACTAGGTGCTAACGCCAATGAAGGAATGGACTTGCTAGTGATGAAGGCAAAAGCAAGCAGGGAAAGGGGAAAAGGGGTCAGGGAAAAGTCTGAATGTTCAGGTTGAGTTCTTAAAGAAATAAATACAAAGGAAGGATAAAATACAATATACACAAACATTTGGAAAACAGCTGAAGTAGTTCTATAAAGGTCATCACTAACAGAGCCTATATTGGAGCTGATTTTTCTGTCTCTCTGTCTCTATCTGTCTCTATCTGTCTCTATCTGTCTCTATCTGTCTCTATCTGTCTCTCTCTGTCTCTATCTCTCTGTCTCTATCTCTCTGTCTCTATCTGTCTCTGTCTCTGTCTCTGTCTCTGTCTCTGTCTCTCTCTCTCTCTCTCTCTCTCTCTCTCTCTCTCTCTCTCTCTGACAAGGATTTATTATGTAGCCCTGGCTGTATTGGAACTCACTCTACAGATCATGCTGTTCTTGAAATCAAAGATTCATGTGCTCTCTCTTCCAGCTGTAGTTATTAAAGTGTATACTACCAACAGCTAGCTAAATAATCAGTTTTAAAAAAACAAAATAATAAATATTTGAAGAAAATTCAGTATCCTTTTTCATTATGAAAACGTAAATTTAACCTGCATTGTAATTTCTTCTCAATGCGGTCAGAACAACTGTCCTCAAGAGAATTAATGCTTATGAGAATGTGGAGAAAGAAAAACCTTTACTCACTGCTGGTGGCAATAGGAACTTCTAAAGTTACTCTGGAAGCTTCTCAAAAAAAAATTACAGAAAATATGGGGCTATTTTAGCTCTTGAAAATGCATACCTACCTTGAAGAGGACCTGGGTTTGGTCACAACTACCTGTATCTGTGGGTTACACAGTAAATTGTGCATGTGCCTGCCACACACACTTTGCATGACAGCAGTTTATGAGGCAAAAGCTTCAAGGAAGCCAGC
>JADRCD010231823.1:13318-26827 GCA_019843815.1 Montemys delectorum | reverse complement strand
GAGAGAGAGAGAGAGAGAGAGAGAGAGAGAGAGAGAGAGAGAGAGAGAGAGAGAGAGATTTGTAAATATTTCTGTAATTTATTCTAACAAGTTTCAAAATAACATGACAAGGAGCTGGTTATAGATTCATGCGAGAGTTGGTGATAGTCTTATAGTTGATGCGAGTCCTGAGCCACAGTTGCTACTTCTTTGGGAGCAGTGTGTGTTTGTTAGGACTCTACATTGCTGGAGTGAGGACTATTCTTTTGACCAAGGTCCTGTGCTTTACTTAGTACTTAATGATTGTGAATGTCAATTGTACCTAAGGAAATGTCAGAGAACCATCTAACTACTGACTGACAGTACAACTGGGTGGCATAGACTTTTACCTAATCAAGTATCAGATACTCATATAATTTAATTGTTTACTTAATTTTATCTTAATTAATCTATATGTTAAATGCAGCATAAATGCAAATAAATTATATTTCCTTTAGTATATCACTACAGACATTCTCAAAGTAAATATAAGTTTATTTTTAAAAATGATATCTAACCATTGATCTATGTGTCTGTACCAATACGATGCTGTTTTTATCACTATAGCTCTGTAGTTCAGACTGAGGTCAGGGATGACTATTCCCCAGAAGTTCTTTTATTGTTGTGAATGCTTTTGCTATCCTGGGTTTTTGTTATTCTAACTGAACCTTTGAGAATTGCTCTTTCTATCTCTGTGAAAAATTGAGGTCAATTTTGATGGAGATTGCATTGAATCTGTATATTGCTTTTGATAAGATGACCAATTTTACCATGTTAATTACACCAATGTATGAGCTTTCCATCTTCTTCGATTTTATTAATCAGAGACTTGAAGTTCTTTTTATATGGATCTTTCACTTGCTTGGTAAGAGTCAAACCAAGATATTTGATATTATTTGTAACTATTGTGAAGGGTGATATTTTGAACACCCAGAAATAAACACATACTTTTAACTTTTGTATGTACAAATTACAAACAGAATGAGAAAAATATAATACAATTCTAAAGAAGTCCTTAAAATTTCAACTGCTTCTCATGTTCCATTTTCCCATGGTTCTTTCCATCTTTATTATACTTTAAACAGATACATGAATGCTCTGTACTGTTTTTTAATTGCTTCTTACCCTTTGGCGTGAACTCACCTACTGACTACAAATTCAGCTCTCTGATGGACTACTGCAAATATTGATTTAAAAGATCTAGACTGACTGTTGTTGGTAGCAGGAATAGTGTTCTCTTGGCTTTCTATATTATTTCTAGAGACAAAATTTCCAGTGTTTTTGTTGTTTGCAGAGCTATCTTTCTCCTTCTGCCTTTAGGATATGAGAAGTCTAGTGTCAGGGAGAAGGAGGATTCTTAACTTGCCACACGTTTTATCCTTAGGAACCCTGCTCCATTTATGCTTATTAATATAATGAAGCAATAAAAAAGGGTATTTATGCCATGTATGAGGAAATAATAAATTAGGCATTTTCTGTTATTCATATAGTGAGTCTGAGGAAAAATCAAGTCTCTTAATGTAAGAAAGAATAATATTTTCTTCTTTGAATGCACACTAATTTTCCATGTTTAGTCAGTTGTTTTTTCTGGTGTACCATATTGACAAATCAAGTGTCAAAGTCGTTCTAAACTCCATGAGTTGTGGCAATATGTAGACATGTTAAGAGAGAAGATAGGTTTATCTGGAATAAAAAGGTAACCTGTGCATACACATGAGTCAGGTTCATCCTAAGAAGGAAGCTGACCTGAAATTGCATTTTTATATAAAACAAGTATCATACCATACATACACCATGGTCCTTCTGTCATATTTCCCCAAATAATGTTAGTGCTCCTCTACAGACCTTGCCTTCATTTATAGTTAATATACACCTGCCTTCCTTCATTTAGTGTAGAATATACACCTGCCTTCCTGCTCTTGGCTGGGGATGAATTTTAAGGAGAACTCTGTGTTAAGCTTTTCATTCAAAGTCATTCTTTGATGTCTTCTATTCTTATTCTTGCTTGTTCTTCTAGTTCTTCCATCACAGTGGATAGGGATAAATCATCTCATGTTTCCTTATATTTGCTTGCTTACTTAATTATTACTATAGAACCTAAATGAATTTTATTAAGTGAGATTATCCAAGAGTAGAGACACCACACTGAAGGAATCCTGGCTATCTGATGGTTGGTTCTCAGTTCTTTACTTAGACGTTTATTTTTCTCTGTTTCTTTTACAAATATTTTTATTATTTATTCGACATTGTCTTCAACGTTATTTGGCAATATTCACATCCTTTCTCCTCTTTACCTTCTCCCTCCTTCTTTTGCTTTTCTTTTCTTCTCTGTGACACAGAGAAGATGGAATTCAGGCTTGGAACTTCCGTGGCGTCACTCAACAGGTCTGTAGGGCGTTGGTTCCCTGCACTGGAAATAACAGTCCCTGTAGAGTTCCAGTGGCAGTGCTAACATTACTTACCTTGGTCCGGGGAGTGCAGGGGTGCCTCAAAACACACCTACGGTGTCCTCAGAGCTGCTTTGGATAAGCCATGGCCCAGGACAAGAGGGAAAGAAAAGATAAAGTGAAGAAGGCTCAGGTGGTAAAGAGGGATGAACACCAGAAAACTGAGGAACCCAGGAAAATAGAAACGTACCTGATAACACTTCCAAGTGCCTTGAAGAAGTTTGCAGATATCCCAGATATGAATAAATCAGAACCAAATTACACGGATTCCTCGGAGGGGCCATTTGGTTTTGGCCCTTTCGTTTTCCCTTGTTTACAGCGTTTCAACAACATCAAGTGCTTCATGACTGTGTACTTAACATTGGTCTTGATTCATGGTAAGTTGGAGGAGCAGGGTTGCTCAGGTTAAAGGATGTATTGTGGTAGACATGAGGCTGACACACGTGGGAAGGAGAGGGCGGATGACTTCTGACTCGTTTCCCAAACATAAATGAAAATCTGTTCAGTATTCTGCCATTGCCTTCAGTCTCTGGCTCCCTGCTTGGCAGGGTGGATCCCATACTGTGGGTTACAGCTTCAAAACTGATAGGAGGTGGTATTGAGCTAGTGTGTGTTATTTAATGATCAAGGTAAGTTCAGATTAAATTCTCGGCATATTAAGGTATAATTGAAAATAGCGTCGCCATCACGATTTTTGCTCACAAGTTTGAAACACTCTCGACGTTTGTTTCCTTGTCTTTGAATTGAGGGGTGGTGAGACTTCAAGTTGTTCAGGTAGTAGGAAGAATCACATGAGTGCTTTTATCCCCATGCTGTCTTCTCCTCCGTCTTCCTCTCCCTCCTTCTATTATTTTAGTTATATATTTTTACTAATAACTTTTGTAATAATTTGGAAACTATATTTGCCCACTGGCTTCCTGCCATTATTCACACTTAGCTATTGGCAGTGAGAAGCTGGCGCAGTTGGTATCAAAAGTGTAGGCAGAATCTTCTGTGGTTTTTTGATTTGGGTGGTGCTTTTGGCAGCAGGAGCAACACAGAGTGTCTGAGGTTCTTGGATGTAAGGTAGGGAACAGATATGCTATCAGCAACAATCATGAATATTTCAGCAGCACTGTGCTCCTGTGCCTGGCCCTGGGGCAATAGACCAGCAGGAATCAGTTGGTTCTCAGAGCTTTAGGAGCTTTAGGAAGAGCAGCATCCTGGATCCCTGCAATCCAAGGAGTATTGAGGTAATTGGGTGACAGCAGCTATGGTTGCTTCAGCAATGACATGTGATCCTGACACTTTGCAGACACAACATGAATTTTAATTTGAAACTACTTTCTGTTTTCACTTCAAGAAATGGATTTTTTTTGCAGCTATTACTTATATCAAATCATTTTTCCCCTGGTATGATTGTTTTCATTTTTTACAGCATGGATGGTGATTTAACACAGATAATGCTACAGTTATTTATTTCATTTTCTTTAGAAAGATTTATTTAAATTTGTACATTGCGGGTTTTTTTTTTAATATTTTAAGATTTAAAATGCTCAGAAATGTTGAACATTGAGCACAGAATCTTACATCTTGGAAAAGTTATGTTGAAATCCAAGCTGTGTTTCAAATATGTTTATAATCTCTTTTAAAAAATAGGTAAACACCCATTATATTATTTATTTAGTCTTCAAAATTGGCAAGTGATACATCTAATATACTGATGAGATGATTTGAATATAATTTATCTCTAAGAGACTACTAATAGAAGTAAGTAAAATAGCTTCTCATATTGTAAAATTATTACATGATAGTTAATAAATTTATTTTTATTTATAGGTTTTACTCTTTGATAGTACTATGAAATAAACTTAAACAGTACAAATATGATTTTCATTAAATTACTATAATAGTGGTCTGTTTTGTACTTTAAAATGTACTATAGTGACTTTTGTTTTTCTCTTGTCTTTCTAGGTATGATGTTTGCTCTTGCTGATCTGACTTTTAAAATATTTGTGTCTCAAATTTCTCCTTCAAAATCAGAGAAATTCCTAATGAATTCTAGTGATTATTTTGCCGCTTTTCTGGTATCAATGTTAGTAGCACACTTTGGAGGTAGAGGGAATAGGACAAAATGGGTGGCAGCTGCCAGCATTGTAACAGGACTCTCTGCAATTGTTTTTGCTTTACCATACTTTAATTATGAAATTGTAAAATTGAGTGCAACAAGTGAAGGTGAGATTTTTTTCTAACATGCTTTCATATATTATCAATATTTATTTAAGTCTTTGGTTCAAGAAATTGAAAATGGTTTATGATGTATGTCTGTGTATCCTTTCTTCTGTATGTGTTTATGTAACTATGCTTAATATCTGTAGTTCTCTGATTTTTGGAAGGAGATGAGTCTAGGAGGAAACATTGTAATATAATTTATAATATTTTTATACAATTTTAAGAATGTTACAATTCTCTAAAGAACTCAAGAAAGTCATTTTATTTCGTACCAGATACTTTAATTATCCTGTTTGTTTTATTCATAGCACAGACCCATAGAAGTTCAAATACAGGAATAGGCCAACATAGAATGTAGGGGTGACTAGAAAGGTAAATCTTTACAAAAGCTGTATGCTACTCTTTGACTACCATTTGAACCTACAAAGATAGTGGATTTGTGACATTGTTCAGGATTAATTCCACAATTTTCGCTATTTGTAGTAAATAAGATCTACTTGAAATGTCCTTGGAATATACTCTAATACCATTGTCACAGATAATTCCTTATCATGTATAGTTTTTTTATTGGCATGTTAAGCTGTGTTTTAACAAGAAATGATGAATAAGAGAAATGTATCTATGTGCATGTATATGCATGTTAATGTTTTTGAAGTTTATAAACTTTATTAAGTTTATAGAATATTAATTTTAAAAGTACTTAATATGAAGCACAACTATTTTAATATAAAAATATTTGCATACTATGTAATGCATAAAAATGTAAGAGATGTATATTATACTTGTTTTTAAAATGTCATTTATATTTATATAACTGATATTTGCTTCAATAATAAGATGACTAATGACAAGGAGATAATGAAAAGTGTTTTCTTATTTGTTCTTTTAACAGTATTCTGGTCAGAAATAATAGACTCCTCAGGAAATTGTCATGATTGATATTAAAAACTCTAGTCAGTAACTAAGAAATAGACTAACTACCCTTGCAGAGGACCTGAGTTTAGTTTCAAATGTAGACATTAACAAAAAACACAAAAAAACTACACCACAAGGGGACTATTCTTCTGGCCTCTGATGTCATTGGCTTACATACACAGACACAAACACACACACACACACACACACACACACACACACACGGAGGGAGGGGGGAGAGATTCTCCATTTGTTTATCTACCCATCTTCCATTATTGCTATGTCTCCTAATTTTATTTTCTGTTCTTTCCTTTCTGTGCTTTTATGATTGATTAGTTACTAGTTTCATTTTTCATTATGTGTTCTCTGAACTTCTTTGGCATAGTACATAGCTATTTATTTTCTATATGTTATCTGTTTTATGCCTGAAACTCTTATCTACAATGGTGACAACCATTGATCAGGTTCCTGATCAACACTCATGCAGAATCTTTGTGAGTCAACAAACATGTAGACATCCTAATTCACAATACCTTGAACTATTCACCACAAATTTTCTCCCCAATTTCTACACTGTCACTTTTGCTTTCTAGAACTTTATATAAAGTGACCATGCACACATCTTTCTTAGCAGGTATACTGAGCTCAGGATTTTGATGATATCCATCAGTGGTTTGCACTTACTCAAAATGAAGGCTAACTTCTTTTCTATCATTAGGACCAATGGATAATGAAAACTTGCTTCTTCTGGATCTCCTGGTTGCAACTTCCCTTCATTTGCAGATCGTTTTCTGTTTGCCAACATGATATGTCAAAAATTTTCAAACCTTCTCTAGTGAGTGGCCTCTGCCGTTCTATCTCCTTGTCCTTTTATCTCTAGCTTGGGAACCTTGAAAGTGAATCATGCACCTGTCCCTTTTCCTAAGCCAGGTGGCTGCTGAGTCCTGTGATGGATGAATCTGCTGCTGCCAATTGAAAGTGCTAGTTTCTTCCCAAAAGGATCTATTCATGTGAAAGTCATCATAGTCCACAATCTATTGTAATCTTTGGAAAAACATTAAGTTTTTGTTTTGTTTTCTTTGTTTTGTTTTGTGTTGTTTGTTTGATAGTCTCTATGTGTTTTTTTGTTGTTTTGGGGATGGTTGTGATTTTTTTTTTTAAATTAATCTACATTGTCCTGTGTTGTGTGGAAAATATCAGCATGTAGAAAAATTGCCTTACTTTCTTAACATTGAAGTTTTACATTAAACTACACTTGCATATCAGTTTTCTTCTGTTCTTCCCTCCAGTGAAAATGAAGGAGCTGTCCTCTAGTGATCACTCTGTGTGCTCCTACCTCATCCTTCCTTCCATTTGTCATCTCCTTCTGCTGTCTGAAAAGCCCCCTTCACTATCAGATCTCACTAGTAATTAAACACAATCAAACTAGCTTATTTTATATTTTATATTTTAACTAAGTCTTATTTTTTAATTTGGCGTGATTACTCTTTGTCATTCCATTTGCCAACCCCTCCTATGTCTTGTCTTCATAAACAGTCACATTTTGTCCCCTCCTTCCAATTCTGTATATTTCCACAGTTCATCACTTTTGAATTAATGTCTGCTTTGTATTTATAATGGCTACATTGTAATTAAGGGAGGAGTGGGTGCTATATGTCATAAAAATTTTAATATTTTGTGTGTTCTGCATATATGTAGATATGCACACCATGTGCATGCTGATGCGTGATTGTTAGATTCCCTTGAACTAGAGATGCAGATGGGTTTGAGCTGCCACTTAGCTGCTGAAAACAGAATCAGCCAACTTCAACATGACTTTTAACTAAAATGTTATAACAGAATAATTCTGTCAAGTTATTAAGTGACTCATGCTATTTACTATAATTAAACCTTATGTGTTTTTTTAATTAGACCTTAAATCAAAATATGTAGGATTGGACACACCCAACTTCTTGACATTTTCTCTTTTAGTGATTTCTATGTATGCTTCTTAGATGATAAATAACTTATAATCTTCAATTTTCTTAATTGAGAAATATTTTTTGTTAATACTCAAAAAGATTAGCAAATGGAAAGCTGAGAAATATGATCCTTAAGAGTAGGTAGTCTAGTAAGTTCAAATTTCTAAAATAAGACAGAAATGGACAGATTGAGAACATGTTTATGACTTTTATGAGCCTGACAGACTTTTTTGAGTCTATTCAACATGGACTCAGATTGGCTTTTGAATGTCACATATTTTTCATCAGCTCAAAAGTATAGGTAGAGATTTCAGAAAAAAATAATAATTTGACTACATTTGTAACTTTACCGAGAGTTTGCATGTTGTAAAAGAAAGAAAATATTAAAGAAGTCTCAATGATAATTCCAGAAGGAACATATACAGGACCACTGAGAAAGTTAACAAAAAACATTCCTACAGGAATGTTTTAAAGGATTATTTGGGTCACATACTAAAAGACATTAGCCAGGAAGACTAGAAGAACAGGAATAAAGAAAGAGTGACTACTATAGGCTCAGCAATAAATGGATTCCTTAAGGATCACAGAACATTGCAGAAGAAGAGGCAGAAGAAGGAAAGAGCTTTATGGCGTGGAGGGTGTGAGAACTTTTGTGAAACACTGAACTTAGGCCTGAAGAGGCCATTGTAGCCTTCCACTCATGGAAGCTGTGGATGTATGCACATCAGTTACCCAAGAGAGCATCTGTGAACAACATATCATGGAGGGAAAAAGAGCTCACCATGCATTTTTGTAGATGTATGAGAGAGAGAGAGAGAGAAAGAGAGAGAGAGAGAGAGAGAGAGAGAGAGAGAGAAACAGTTGAGTCCTACAAATAACCCTTCAATTTTCTTCCAGTAAACAAATCTAATACAACTCATTAAGCCTTTAAAATAAATAAGACTATGAATGTAGAGAAGGGATCAAGTTGCAAAGTGGAAGCTATCAGTGATAATCTGAGGCAGAGAGAAAGAGTAAAGATTGATGTCAATGAGAATATATTACATACATGTATGAAAATGTCTTAATAAATGCCCACTGAACACAGAATGTATTTTAAAAACAAGGAGTTATGAGTAAAATCATAATTTTAGTACATCTTCCCACTTTCCATTGAGTTATGTATTGCTTTGAAAAAATTACACCAAATGACATTTCATTGGTATAATAAGTTGTACTTTTACTTTCTTAGTTTCTACAATAACATTTTATAAGCATGTGTCAAATTATACCCAAGATCATCATAATAGTTATGGTTTACTATTACTTGCTTTGTTCTGTCAATCTACTAACAAATATAAATAAGCAAACCCTATAACCATGTGAGTAAGAAAATTAAGATGTAACCTGTGAGCTAAATAAAATAAAATAAAATAAAATAAGTAGTTGACCACAGAATACCTATGGAAATATTTATCAATTAATATTTTGTCTTTATGATCCCATGTGTACCCTTCTTTGTCTTGTTGCTGTGCAAAATGATCAGAAAAAGCAACTTAACAGTAGGGAATATGTCTTTTTAATTCATGGTTTCAGAGTATTCCCTCCATGGTTGCTAGTTTCAGTTGACTGAGCTATGGCTAGGAAGAACACTGAGAGCATGCAAAGAGAGTCAGTTGACTTCATGGTAGAACAATGAATTGCAAAGAAGACAGCAAGGAGTTAGGACAAGATATAACTTTCAGAGACCAAGACGTGCTTCTCTCTCGCGCTGTCTCTGTCTGCCTCTGACTCTGTCTCTGTCAATGTCTCTCTCTGTCTCTGTCTGTATGTCTGTTTGTCTCTCCCTCCCTCCCCCTCTCTCTTCTCTCTGTCTCTCTCTCTCTTTCTCTCTCTCTCTCTTTTGTAGGAACTTTCCAAATAATATCAACAAGGAATGAAATATTGCAGCATGAGACTTTAGAGGTATATTTTATATACAATCCATAATAGTATATTATACAATCTCAAGTATAGGTCTAAAATAGGAAACCATTTAATCCTAGGAGTAGTATATATGTAATTTAAAGATTGCTAAAGAAGGAACCATGGAATTATACTCAGAAGGTGAACTATCCAAGGTATTGCAAGTGCTTTTATTCTGGAGATAAATGTCAGAAGAACAGGATGCAAAGAATTGGAAAATGAGTGCAATATGTATTATGAATATAAAAATGTATATGTATATAAGAATATTTGTGTACATGTAATCTTGTGCATATAAATAACTATACTATTTCTTAATCTGTATATCTCTTCCAGTATTCCACCCATTTTCCTTTAATGTACTATTTCTATTTAGAAGATAATGAAGAATTGATTGTATGACTGTACTCAATCTAACAAGAAAAGCATGGTACTGGTAGCAACAGAAAATTAATTTGATTAATACATTTGATTTTGAACTCAATTCAGTAAAATATATTTCTTGTTTTTCAGAGGATTTGTGTGTGGAAGGAAAAAAACCTAAAGTTTGTGGGGAAAATATAATACCGCACAAATCAATATGTATCTATTTCTTCATCTTTGGACAGTTTCTCCATGGAATAGCAGGAGTGCCAATTTATCTGCTTGCTGTAACCTTCATTTTTGACCATGTTCCCACATTGTCATCTGGATTATATATAGGCAAGTTTTTTTTTTAAATATGTATGGCCCATTTTGAATCATTATCAGATTTCTATGTGGTTTAAGTGATAGGTAAGTAATGTTGGCCAGGTAATGACACTGTACTAACTAGTAATGACTTAGTTTCCTAACTTCAAAATCACATTGATACATCAAATTATGAGAATAGGAACACTAGTTAAATCATATAACCGTCACTGAAAAATTTTACAAGAATGGAAAGTATAGATATGTTTTATGTGGAAAATTTTTCTCTGTCTCTGTTTCTCTTTCCATGAGTGGGGAGAGAGATTGAGGGTCAACAAGAGGGTAGAGAAGGGTATTGCGGGTGGGGGGAGAAGGAGATAGCTACACATTGTATTATCTCTTCATTTTACAGTTTCTTCTGTAAACTACATCCTGCATTAAATAAGCATTTATTCAATCCCAAATAATCTAGCTGGAAACCAGTAAAGGAATCTAATCCAGGTAGACAAGAATGAAGAATTACTTTTACAGACATGTTAGGTATCATTTTTCTTCTTTAATTATTTTATTTGTTTACATTTCAAATGATATCCCCTTCCTGGTTACCCCTCCAAAAACTCCCCTTCCGATCATCCCTCCCCCCCCCATCTACCTTTATGAGTGTGCTGCTCCACCCATTCACCCACTCCTACCTCATCCCTTTAGCATCCCCCTATGCATGGGCATCAATCCTCCATCCCTTCCTATTGATGTCAGATAAGGCCATCCTTTGCTTCCTTTATATCTGGAGTTCTGGCTCCCTCTATGTGTGTTCTTTGGTTGATAGTTTAGTCCCTGGGAGGTATGGATGGTCCAGTTAGTTGATATTGTTCTTTCTATAGGATTTCAATACACTTCGACTACTTCAGTCCTTCCCCTAGCTCTTCCATTGCAGTCCCTGGGCTCAGTCCAATTGTTGGCTATGAGTATCTGCATCTGTATTGGTCAGGAGCTGGTAGAACCATTCAGGGAACAGCCTTGTCAAGCTCCTAGTTGCAAGTGCTTCTTAGTGTCAACAATAGTGTATGGGTTTAGTGTCTGCAGATGTGGAGATCTCTGGGTGATGTGGTCTCTGGATGTCCTTTCCTTCAGTCTCTGTTCCATTTATTGTCTGTCTTTTCCTTAGGATAGGAACATTTCTGGGTTAAAAATTTTGATCTGAGTGTGTAGCCCCATCCCTCAACTGGGGCCCCTGCCTCTCTACTGGAGGTGGTCTCTACAGGTTGTATCTTTGCTTTGTTGGGTATTGTTGTAGGAATATTAAAAAAAATCAAAACAACAACAACAAAAACCAGCATGTTCCCACACTTGTGCCAGCTACTCTCTGTTTTTATCTCTTGTAGACTCTGACTCAGTGCTGGACAATCTTTCCTCCCAGCTCACTAGGTTCCCACTGGTTGGTTGTTACCATGCCAGCAACATGCTTCAAAACCCCCATGACCTTTGTGATGCACATCAGGTAGACCCATGATTTCTCTCTTAAATCCAGACAAGTTGTTGTGTGAAGGAAAACACAACACACACTTAGTTCAGACACAACGGTAACTCAATTACTGGGTGTAACAACTAAAATCTTAACTTGTAAGCCTTATTAAATCTAAATTTTTCAGTGGCAAATCCTGATGGAGCTGCCACTGTAAATGGAAGACACTCGTAATTACATCTTGTCCTCACCTATCCCTGTCCAAGAGGACCTAATTCTGTCCTGCTTAATCACTTGCTCTGTCCAACCCAGAAGTCCCATGATTCATCCAGTGATTGGCTCCTTTATTCGTTAGAAGATTAGTTCACAAGAACAGCACCAGGGCCATCCACAACAATTCCCCCTTTTGTTCTAATAAAAAAACAACAACAACACCTTTCTTTCAAATATAGAGCACAACTATTAACATTTTGTAATCTATAAAGTACAAGATAGACCTAACAGCCAGTCCATCATTTATGTCATTAAGTTAGGACATTGTCATTTATCCTAAATTAAAAGACTTATGATTTTATCTTGACTTATGTCTTGGCTGTAAATTGTATTCCAACTGAAAACCATTGTCTCAAATCTGTTGTCTTAAAAATTCTGGGTTGGCTATGAGACTATATGTAGTTTTTCAACCCTATCAGAAACCTGAGAATGATCAACATTAATTGAAAATATATAGCCTAACACATCTTCCAGAACTGAGACAAACTGTAGAGATAGCTGCCTACATATTTAGCCCTAATAAGTTAATATGTTGGAGCATTCATCTGTCTTTAGCCTTGTGGCCCAGAATCATTTGACAGACCTAGATAAACAGGAAGTTAAAGACTACCCTATTCTGTCTTGGCAGAACTAAGCTGTCCTAACCTGTAAATTGTGTCCTTCTTCCAGAGAATATTGTCTGTAGATAAAATGAGGCAATTCTTGCCTAGTGGCTGTCTTGCCACAACTGTAGCAACTCCATTGATGCTCAATTTCTTCTTTGAATCCAAGACATTAAGGCTGTTAGGAGGAGATTTGTCTCAACAACACATGAATAAATAACTTTAAATGTCTCATTCCCTGGATTTCTAACGTTTTTGAAAACCAACTATGTAAAGTAATCTGGATTGTTCTCCATTAACTACTCTAAAGTTATTTCTAATTAAGTATCTTGAAAACACCCTAACAATAAACTCAAAGACATGTATTTGCTATTTGGCTCTTAACACATTGGCTTAAACATCTCAGATCAGTTTATAATGGCATTTATAAAAGGACTGAGTTTCTGTCCCATACTTTTAAAACTTTTGTATCAATAGAAGAAATTTATACCAATGAAAACCCTTTAATTCTGAATCAAAATAAATTATGTGCCAAAATAAAAAAACTATGACTTCAACATAGTAACAACTAAGAAGATTTATACTAAATGAAATTATGACTTTGCAATCAAGTCTGACTATTCCTCACTGTTCCAGTAGTGACCATTTCTACATTCCCTAGAAAGACAACCTATAATAACCACCTCTAGCCCCAAAGTCCAGGAAACTAGGATGACTACTCTTCATAACTTCTTCAAGCTGAATACAGGCATTGAGATATCTTTGAAGGCGGTTGGAGGGTAGGTAAAATGAGTGAGTTGGTTGGCCTTAAGAAGGCCACACCAGCTGGGCAGTGGTGGTGCATGCCTTTAATCCCAGCACTTGGGAGGTGGAGGCAGGCAGATTTCTGAGTTCGAGGCCAACCTGGTCTACAGAGTGAGTTCCAGGACAGCCAAGGCTACACAGAGAAAACCTGTCTCGAGAAGAAGAAGAAGAAGAAGAAGAAGAAGAAGAAGAAGAAGAAGAAG
>JADRCD010231823.1:0-13308 GCA_019843815.1 Montemys delectorum | reverse complement strand
AAGAAGAAGAAGAAGAAGAAGAAGAAGAAGAAGAAGAAGAAGAAGAAAGGAAGAAGAAGGCCACACCAACAACTGATTTAGTTTCTGATATCTGTTTCCTGAGTGGATCCAGCTGAACGGCTAAGCCATCAGTTCAAGTAGGTTAGTTCAGCATGTCTGATGAGGAGACTCACCAAGGCTGTATATTCTGTAATGTAAAAATATCAAAACAAAATTTTAGTTGGTTATATCAGGCTCCTGTCAGCAAGCACTTCTTAGCATCATCAATAGTGTCTGGGTTTTGTGGCTATATATGGGACGGATTCCCAATTGGGGCAGTCTCTGGATTGCCTTTTCTTAAGTCTCTGCTACATTTTTGTCCATGTATTTCCTTTAGACAGGAGCAATTCTGGGTTAAAATTCTGGAGATGGCCCTTTCCCTTCATGGGGACCCATACCTAACCTCTGGATTTGGTCTCTACAGGTTCCCTCTCCCATTTGTTCGATATTTCAGCTAATGTTATCCCCATTGTGTCCTGGGAAAGTTTTGATATCCTGGCTTCTGGGACTTTCTGATGGCTACCCCCAGTTTTCCATCCCTCATTGCTATACATCTCTGATCCTCTATATGTCACATCTGTCTCCTTTCATACCTGATCCTGCTCCCATTTTATTCCCTCTACATCCTCTCTTCCTTCCAAGTCCCTCTCAGTCTCTTAACTTCCTTGATTTTTTTGTTATGAAGAATACTCACTTTAGTCTTTGTTCTTCTTCTCAGCCACTCAAGATTCCTTAGTTGAGAATTTTTTTGTTTAGCTATGTATCCCATTTTTATTAGATATTTTCTTTATTTAGATGTCATATGATTTTTCCTTTCCCAGTTTCCCCTAAAAAAAAAAAAGACCAAAAAACAAAAAAACAAAAGACAAAAACAAAAACAACAAGAACAAACCCCTGTTGCCTCACCCCTCCCCCTGCTTGCCACTCTACCTTCTCCCATTTATTGGCCCTGGCATTCCTCTACATTGGGGCACAGAACCATCAAAGAGCCAAGGGCCTCTCCTCCCATTGATGATCCATCCTCTACTATACACATGCTGCCAGAACAATCAGTCCCACCATGTATAGTCCTTGGTTGGTGGTTCAGTCCCTGGGAGCTCTGAGGGTACTGGTTAGTTCATATTGTTGTTCGTCCTAAGGGGCTGCAATCCCTTCAGCTCTTTGTGTCCTTTCTGTATCCCATTTTTAATGGGGGTTATTTTGTTTTCTCAGGTCTAACTTCTTGAGTTCTTTGTATATTTTAGATATAAACCCTCTCCTGGATGGAGATTTGGTAAAGACCTTTTCTCAAAGTGTGAGTTGTTGTTTTGTCCTATTGAGAGTGTCTTTGCCTTACAGAAGCTTGTCAATTTTATGAGGTTCTATTTGTCAATGAGCCATTGGTGTCTTGTTCAGGAAAATTTCCCCTGTGCCAATTTACTTGAGGTTCTTTCCTACATTCTCTTCTGTTAGATTGCGCATATCTGTATATGAGGAGGTCCCTGATCCACTTGGACTTTATCTTTGTACAAGGAGCTATGAATGGATCATTTGTGTTCCTCTTCATCATGAGGTAGTTGATCTAATACAATTTGTTGAAAATGCTCTTCTCCCCTCCCCTCCACATGGGATGGTTTTGTCTTCTTTGTCAAAGATCAAGTGACCATAGGTGTGTGGGTTATTCTTCTGTCTTCAAAACATCACCTTTCACAATAATCTCAAATAATATAAAATATCTTGATGTAACTCTTACTAAGCAAGTGAAAGATCTGTATGACAAGAACTTCAAGTCTCCAATGAATGAAAAAGTAAGAAGACTTCGTTGATCTTCAAGATTAACAAAGTAAAAGCGGCCATCTTACCAAAAGCAATATACAGACTGATTGCAATCCCCATCAAATTTCCTACTCAATTCTTGACATTGATAGAAAAATAAATTATGACATTCATATCAAATAACAAAAATCCAAGTATAATAAAAACAATTCTCAACAAGAAAAGAACTTCTGAGAGAATCAGTTCCTGACTCAAGATGTACTATAGAGACATAGTGATAAAGAATGCATCGTATTGGTAGTCAGACAAGTAGATCAATGGTTGGATAACAGTTATAAATACATAAACATATTTTATATTTACTTTGATAATGTCTCTAGTGATATACTAAAGTAAATATAATTAATTTATGTTAATATTGAATATAAATATGTTCATGTTCCATTAAATATATAGATTAAATTAGATTTAAATAAGATAAAATTAAATTATATGAGTATCTGATACTTGATTAGATAAAAGTCTATGCCACCCAGTTGTACTGTCAGTCAGTAGTTAGATGGTTCTCTGACATTTCCTTAGGTACAATTAACATTCACAATCATTAAGTACTGAGTAAAGCACAGGACCTTGGTCATAAGAATAGTCCTCACTCCAGCAATGTAGAGTCCTAACAAAACAGACTCCCTGCTCCCAACCAAGTAGCAACTGTGGCTCAGGACTTGCATCAACTATAAGACTATCACTAACTCTTGCATGAATTTATCACAAGCTTCTTGTCACATTAATTTAAACTTGTTATAATAAATTACAGAAGTATCTACAACATTCTCTTTCCTCCATTTTTTACCCACTCCTATTTCTCCACTGTGTTCCTACCCATCTTCTCTCTGACAAGTAACAGAGAATAGCATGAAAAATTATAAATATCACAGATAGTTCACTTGTAGTTTATATGACCAAGTATAATTGTTAAGTTTTTTGTTCTGTGTTCATTTTTAAGGTGCTGCAAATGCAACAATAATGGTGGGATACATTCTGGGTTTTATACTAGGAGTAACTAATTTTATAATGCCTGTGAAAGAAGCTATGCAAGCAGTGTAAGTCATATTACTTACTATTTGATTTAATTTATGTTATATAGAGAACTTGTTGAATAATACATAGAAAATGTATTAAACTGTGGGTGATGTGTACAAAAATTTAAACAAAAGTATAATTATAATGTACATTTGTATTTTCATTGTTTGAAATATAATATTATTACTAAAAGTTCATTAGCTTTTTATGTTTTGTTGTTAAAAACATTCAATACTTATTCAATGCGCTACAACAGTAACTTTATATATGATACATCGAAGGTGTCATCATGGTTAGTATTTAATTAAAATACTTTTTCATACATATTCTGTTCATATTATTCCCTGGCATCAAACTCCTCACAGATATATCCCTACATACATGATGCTATATACATAGGGACAATATGTTTTCTACATCAGAATGTCATTACATTTAACAATGTTCCCCAGTAGGTCCCATAGCTAGTTGTTATCCAATACAAACTGAACTCAATGGTTCTTTGATACACTTTTTTTTTATTTTGTTTTCTTTTATAATTTATTTGTTTGTCTTATTGGTCTTTTGTTTGTTTGTTTTGATTTTCATTTCTGTATGAGAATTGTTTCATATTCTGTTTTTTAAATGAACAAAAATAAAAAGACATAACATCATTTCTCCTATGGAAACAAACTGTTGTACTACTGTAGAAGCTTAGCAATAAATACATGTATGAAAAGAATTCAAATAGATTCATGAAGTAATTGGGGAGACAAAGTCCCAGCTAGTTTTCTTATGCCATGTCCCAAGAATAAATTAAATATAGTATGTTTCCATATCGGATTTGAAAAGGAATGAGAGTTAGATTCTGCCCTCTGTTTCTTTCTTTATATGTCCACACATCCTCTTCCCTCTTTATCCCTCCCATCTTAAATTCTTTCTTAAATGTCAGTAATATTACATTGTATTTCCCCTTCTTTGCAAGGTTATGTCCTTGCTGGCACCTTTGTGGTTACCTTACTTCTGGTGTTATTCATATTGTATAACACAAAATCAATGATGTGAATGAACAAGTATTGACAGTGATGTCCTTTTGGTATTTGCCAAATAGTAGTATAATTGAATTAATGTAAATTGACTTGCATTACATTAAAAATAGAACCATCTCAAAGCTGAATCTGCCATGCCATGTAGCTGGAAAGCAAATGACAAAGTTAGTGATATTCAAAGGATTGGATCAGGACCAACATGATGTCTTTTATACAGAGGTGCTGGACACCAACGCTGAAGACCTTTCATTAGAAGCCAGGTCCCACTGATAGAAAGTACAAACTTCTGTAATTTATACTCTGACATCCTCCTGTATCATACTCATACACATACACATGCATGCAAAATGGAAAAAATAACTAATATGCACTCTATAAAGAAATCAAGTTGGAGTAAATGATTACTATATTACTATCTGAAGGTTCCAATGAGCAAAATATTAATTGAAATCAGTTAGATAGTTGATATAAGATAATCTACTCGTGTAATAACAAAGATTAATAGTTTCTTAGATAAAATATTTATTCACATAATTTGTCCTATGACCTCCACACATGTCCAAGCACACGTTTAATGTGCACAGCTGTCTTTTATATAGAGATATACTCAAATCTCTTTACCTATTTTATCATTGCTCTCTAGATTAACAGAGATTCATTATAGAATGAATCCCTACCTTTGTATATTCTATTTCCATGTCTGTTGTACATGTAAATAACATATTATATGCATACATAACATATTATATAAAAATATTATACTTATCATATTATATATTAGTTACTGTATACATATTTATATGTTCCTGCTCATCCACTGAGAGTTGCCTAAGAGTGGAAAATCAGTAGTTCCATCCATGAAGCTAGATATTTCAGATGGTCTTCAGTACCTGTTTAGGTTCTGAAGAAGTAAGCTCTAAGCCAAGTGAAGGAATGTATTTGTTATTTAGGGCAACAGCAAGCAGTCAAAGAGCAAATGTTGCCATGAAGAAGTCTATGTATTTACTATAAGAACATAGGTTAACATTTTAACTAGTCAGTTCCCTAAAAAATACAGATAGAAAATAAATATTTGAAAAATATTTAACATTAAGGAAATTAAAATGGAGCCTGCTTTTAAATTCCATCACAACTTGGTCAGAACAGCTATAATCAAGAAAATCATGAGGCTGTTGAAATAGAAAAGCCTTTATTCACTGGTGGTAATATAAACTTGGACCATTATTGTGGTGGTTCCTCAAGAGAAAAATCCCAAAAATAAGGTCCTGAAGAAACGCACTAACAGGTAAAAATGCATACCATTCTTGTACATGTCCTGGGTTTGGAAACAACTGCTTGTGCCTCTCCTTCACAGGCATTTGTTTATGTGTGCACTCATGCACACTCACACACACACACACACACACACACACACACACACACACACACCATGTTTTAAAAAGAAAGTATGGATATATAATTTTATGCTTTTATAAAAGAGAACTTTTATATAAAATGCCAACCAAAAATTAATCCTGATATGTAGGTTACTTGAAGTGAAATTAAAGCATCAGTAACATAATAGATAATATAGAAGAGTTAATGAGCTTGTAGCAGGTAATTTGAAAATATGTAGTTGAAAAATAATTAAAAATTATGTGAAATAATAAAATATTTGGAAGTGAATAAAAACAGCAAATATTAATATTGTTGGAACTCATGTGAGACATCAATATGTCAAAGATATCACAAAATTCTCCAAAGAAATAAAAATCGCTAAAATCAAAACTATATACTTATTCAGACACAATAAGATCAAATGTCATAAAACTGGTTACATTCACACAAGTCTATGGCAGTCATACTATAGTCTAGCTCTCAGAGATAAAGGTAAATCAAATTTTCAAAAGGCAATGAAAGAAAACAAGTAACATACAAGAGCCCACATTTAAGTATTAACTTAAACACTATGACAATGTATTTAAATTTTGTTTTTATTTTTTGAGATTAGAGCATGTTTTCATCATCTCCCTGTTCCTTTCCTCTCTCCACACCCTCCCATATACACCTTTCTCACTCCCTTTCAAAACACGGTTCTTTTTTCCCATTGCTTGATGTTACTTAAAAATCCCTAAATGCTTTTGTAGCACTGATGGAAAATAATGTAGATTTCTTTAGATGATTTGGAAGAAAAGGAAATTTATCCTAAAAGAAATAATAAAGTAATTTACTAAAATTGAGGTTAGCAAGTAAAAATTTAAAGTGTAAAACTCATAGCTAAAAGTAATTTTATAAATCTGGAGCAATATAATATGATATAATACAATATAATATAATATAATGTAACAAAATATAATATATAATAATGTAAATTTTATGCATCAGACATTCACCTTCATAGAAGAAATACAATAATGTAAAGCAATAAAGTTAATAACTATCTTAAATTTATTCAATACAGGACTATGTTAACTATCACATAAAAAAAATACTGCAAAGCAAGCTTTGATGATGCACTGTCACTTTTTGAAAATGAAAAATTAATAAGAAAGATAAATGATATTCTGAGTAGGTGGAGATAGAGCCTCAGAAAATGAGAGAAGAACCCACATACCCAGTGTGGTGGAAGTCCCAGCTTGTGAATCTGTCCTGAAGTCTCTTCCTTCAGGTTCTCTCTGCTAGATTCAAATGTGCAGTTTTTAGACTAAGATTTTTGATTCATTTTAAATAATTCTAGAGAGAGGGAGGGAGAGAGATACTTTCATTCTTCTGCATATGGACATCAACATTCTTCAGAATCAGTTTTTAAAGAAGCTGTCTATATTCCAACATGTAATTTTTCTCCCTTCATTCATAAATTAGATATCTGCAGTGTAGCTTTTGTTTGTCACCACCTCTATTCCATGGTTCATGTTTTTATTTTAGTGCAAATACTATGCAATATTAAGCACTATAAGTCTTTGGTGCACTTTAAAATGCACTATCATGATATCTCCTGCATCATATTTTGTCAGACACTTTGGTAGTTTAGGGTCTTTGTGTCTCCATTTGAATATTAGGATATTTCTTTTGGTTCTGTAAATAATGCCATCAGCATTTCCTAAATATTGAATTATATCTTTAGAAATTATTCTGTAATATGTCTGCTTACAATAAAACAACTTTTAGAGGAATCTCCATCCCTGATTTTAAGAGATACTACAGAGCACTAGTGATAAAAACTGCAGCGAATTGATACAGAGACAGATGCAGTGATCAATGGAACAGAACTGAAGACCCAGGGGAAAAAATGTACAATTATAGGCACTTGATCTTTGACAAAGAAGCCAAAAGTATAAAATGGAAAAAGAATGCATTTTCAATAAATGGCAATCAGAATGTAGAAAAAAATAAAAATATACCCATATTTGTCACCTTTCACGAAGCTCATGTCAAAGTATTTCCAGAACTTCAACATAAAACCAGGTACACTGAATCTATTAGAAGAGAAACTGGGAAAGAGCTTTGAACTCATTGGCACAGGGAGAAATTTCCTAAACAGGACTCCAGTGGATCAGGCTCTAAGACAAAAAGAAATGATAATGGGACCTCATGAAACTGGAAAGCTTCTTTCTGTAAGGTAAAGGATATAGCTAATAGGACAAATGGACAAACTACAGATTGGGAAAAAGTCTTTACTAACCCCACATCCAATAGAGGGCTAATATCCAAATTATATAAAAAACTCAAGAAGCTAACCACCAAGAAACAAAGCAACCCAATCAAAAAATGAGGTACATTGCTAAGCAAAAATTCACAACAGAAGAATGTCATATGCCTAAGATGCACTTAAAAAAATGTTTAAAGTCCTCAGTCTTCTGGGAAATATAAGTCAAAATGACCCTGATATTCCTTACACCAATAAAAGTGGCGAAGATCAAAACCTCAGGTGACAGCACATGTTGGCAAGGATGTGGAGAAAGAGGAACACTTCTTCATTGCTGGTGGGATTGCAAAGAGGTAAAAGCACTCTGGAAATCAAACTGGGGGTTCCTCAAAAAATTGGAAATAGATCTATTTGAAGAACCTGCCCTACCACTCCTGGGCACATATCCAAAAGATGCCCCACCATTTCACAGGGTCACGGGATCCACTATGTTCATAGCGGCCTTATTGTGATAGCTGGAAGCTAGCAACAACCAAGATATTCCACAACAACAACAAAAAAAATGTATACAAAAAATGTGGTTAATTTACACAACTGAATACTATTCAGCTATTAATAGTGAGGACAACCTGAGTTTTGTGTGCAAATAGATGGAACTAGAAATATCATCCTGAGTGAAGTAATGCAGACCCAAAAGGTATGTACTCACCAATATATGGATATTAGCAAAACAAAGCACAGAATTCCCTGAATACAATCCACAGAACAGAACTCAAGATGAAGAGCCCAAGTGAGGACGCCTCAATCCCACTTGAGAGAGAGAACAACACAATTACAGGATCTCAGGGAATGAGGGAGTGACCTGGATGGTAAAGGTGACACGGAGGGGAAGAGGCGATAAAGTTATGTAATGGGAGTGAGGATAAACAGGACTGAAACCCTGAGGACCAGCATAAAAAATCTAAACAGGCAACTCAGGAGGCAGGAGGTGGCTGGGCCCTCTAAAATATACCAGAGACCTGGAAGGTGAGAGACTCAAATGGAGACACCTTAGATGAAATGCCCTACAGAGGGGAGAAGGAACGTGTAGAGTTCATCTCCAGTAGAAAGACAGGACCTCAAGCGCATGGATGGGGTTGCAATCCCACAGTGAAAAATTCTGAACTAGAATTGTTTCTATGTGAGAGAACTTCAGGAACAATAGTAGAGAAGAGCCTGGGGAAAAGGAGGTCCAGTGACAGGCCCAAAGTGGGATCCAGCTCAGGGGGAGGACCCAATTTCTAAATAGTGTCAGAAATAGCCTGACACTATTTCTGATGCTATGGTGTGCTTACAAACAAGGCCCAGCAAGCAGCTGAAAGAGGCAGATGCAGATATGTACACCTAATCAATGGACAGAAGCTGGTGACTCCTGAAGTTGAATAGGAAAAAGCTGGAAGAAGCTGAGGAGAAGGACTACCCTATAGGAAGACCAGCAGTCTCAACTAAACTGGATGCCCGGGATCTTTCACTGAGCCACCAACCAGACATCATACAATTACTGATATGAGGCCCCTACCACATATGCATCAGAGGACTGACAGGTCTGGACTCTGTCAGAGAAGATGCACCTAACCATCAAAAGATTAGGGCCCCAAGAAGTGGGAAGGTCTGCTAGGGTGGGGGATGGGGTGGGGATATCCTCTTAGAGACAGGGGCAGGGTGTGGGAGATGGAAGATTTGGAGGGTGGACTGGTAGGAAGATAAAGTCTGGACTATAGAAAATGTTTAAAGAATAAAAAAAAATGTCCGTTTTCACAATATTAATTCTCCTAACTCATGTACACGGAGGACATTCCATATTTTATTATTTTTATTTCTTTCTTTCTAGATCTTGACCATTTTCCTAGTGTTCTCTGTACTGGACCTACTGTGGGTGGTCGAAAAAGAACACTTTTATGTTCATAAGTTATCCCCTAGGTTATTTTTTGTCTTGGTTCACCTATTAAACTGGGTGTATTCTGATATTTTCTTTTAGTATGCTCATTGTTGGTTCTAGGAAAGTCACTAATCTTTATATACCAATTTTCTGTCCTCCTACAATGCCAAAGGAATTTATAATAATAACTCTCAAGACATCTCAGTGAGTCTTCATGGTATGTTTAGTATCTAATCATCTTTAAATAAATTAATTTCCCTTCTTCCTATGTATAGTTTTTCTATTTCTTTTCCTCATACAGCTACTTGGGTTAAGACATAAGAACACTCTTGAGTAAGTGTGCAGAAAATTGATACTCACTTTCCATTCTTAACTGCAATGGAAAGCCTTTCACATTGCCCTTGCTTAGATCAGTCCTTCCTGTAGCCTTGGCTTATGACTTCTATTATAACTGAGTATGCATGACTCTTCTGATTCTTTCTTTGAGGTTTAACTAGAAGAGTGGTTGAATTTTTCCACAACACAATTTTACTAAATTATTTATTTACATTCCAAACATTCTCCCCTTCCTGGTCCCCATTCCCAGAGTTCCTACCACACTATTCCCTATCCCTTTGCCTCTGATAGAGTGCTTGCCATATACCTACGCTTCACCCCTTCCCCAGCATCTCCCTGTCCTGAGGCATCAAGTCTCTACAGGATTAGGAACATATTTACCTGGGCCAGGGAAGAAGGCATGTATGCTCCTTGACTGGTGCCTAGTCTCTGGCAGCTCCAAGTTGTCCTGCTTAGTTGACATTGTTCATCTAACACTTTTAATAACCATTGAGATGGTTATTTATTTTTTTGGTTTTCAGTTTTGATATATTATTCACTTATTAAAAATGATCAGCAACAAATAATGTTGTATTTAAATGCCCTCATAGTTAAAAGTTTTCCTTCTTTCATATCCAATTATATATTTTTATTTTAGTATTAAAACATCATTGTTTTAGTATTTGAATTTTTGCGGACAGTTTAGTACTTGTTTGTAAGAATACCTCCACCACATACACACACAAAAACACTTTGAAACTGAAGAGATAGGTAATGAGCACCTGCTGTTCTTTCAGAAGCCTGATATTCTTAGCACTTACTTGGTGGCTCATAACCATTTGTAAATACACATCAAAGGTGAATGTTAAAGCCTTTTCTGAACTCAGCATATGGTGCATACTACATACATGCAGGCAAAACATTCATATATATCAAATAAGAAAATATAAGATTTTAAGAGTACTATAATTATTTTAAAAAAACACGTATTCTTCTTGGTAAATTCAGCATTCTGATAATGACCAAAGCACATAGATTTCAACTAAACTTATATGTCAAATTGGGAAGCATTATTAGCTTTCCATGACAGAAGGCAGCATGCTGTGTTCTTTTCTTAAGGATTTTATTCAATATGTGTCAGAAAAATCATATATGGAGCTTTCAAGAAGTGTGCTGAGTGCTGAATAGTGGAATCATAAGTTTTAGTTTCCAAACTGCTTATTTCTACAATGAGGAAAATACTTTGATTTCAAAATATAGCTGGTACATATGATGGTCCTGTCAAAATTTTTGCTTAGATTTAATAGTTAAAGGCTTCGCATGTAGTTGAGGCCTCAGTTCTTTAGGTGTACAAATACACATAGTATGTGTCACATGTAATATATTATTAAAAGATATAACTGGATTCATAGTAGTAGGAAAAGCCAAACAGGGAGCCATTGAGGGTAGTGATCTATGTATTCTCAAGGGTTTGAGGGATTAAGATGAGGCTGTTCAGTGTAGAGTGACCCTGAAGTCTTTCAAATTAAGGTAGGGAGTTCTTAATTACAGAGCTACTGCTTAGCATGCAGAAGGCACTGGGTTTAATCCAAAGGACCACAATAAATAAACAACAATAAACAGTTGATAAAAGAAGGAAATGTCTAGCTCCTATGGATGCTATATATTAACATATCACAATCAGATATTGGAAATGAAGATTGGGATCATATCTGATTGTGGGTGAATACCTATATTCTTGAATAATACCATGAAATGAAGAGGCATTGTCTCAACAGTAAATAACACTGTGAACATTTCCACATTTGATGAAAGAAGTCTAATAAACTCTTCAAGTATTGTAGGAAAAGAGCTCTCCAGAACAAACTGGTGTAGAAGTGAGCATCTTTCCTACAATAACTGTTTAGTGAAGATTTTAATTTATAATAAAGGTGTATTAATTTGTATTTTATGTATGGGAGTAGTCTGCAGCATATATATGTCTGCATATTGTGTGTGAAGTGGTGGAGCACTGAGTCCTTTGAAACCTTCAGATGACTCTTAGCCACTATGTGGTTACAGAAAACTAAACCCTGTTCCCTGCCAGCACATCCAGTGGTCATAATCTCTGCTAGGGCATCTCTCTGTCTCCCAGCTAAGATTTTTCCATGGTGTGGATTTGAAAATATTAGTAATGGAACATTCACTGACTGCTGTAGATCTTTTCTCTAAATGATTAAAACAAACAAAGAAAATACTCTTGGTAACTTTGAAATTATTCTATTGGGCTCAGCATTGATTAAAGAGAAGAGATACTAATAGCTCATAGACACTCTGTGAGACAGAAATTTAGCAAACCCCAGTACAGGGTCTTTCATATCCCCTCCCTTCCTTGCAACCTACTAAGCTTTGGGAAGAACAAAAGTAACCTTAAGTAGGATACAAATGAGTCCTATAGGAAAACTGGAAAGACCACAGAAGTAGCAAGTACACTTAACACCAGGGGCCTGAAGAAAAAGATTGTAGATGTCATGTGACCTCAAGCGTCAGATACCATAGATAAGAAAAGTTGTGCAACCTAAAGATCAAGGTCTCTTGCTAGAGAGATCCAGGTGTACGATTAAAGGAGCCAGAGAAAGAAACAAGTCTTGGTTTTTCTAGAGGCACAGATTAAAGGGAAAAATTTTTAAACAGCAACAAGCAGAACTATCTGCTACCTGAGTCATGTCATTGAAATGAGAAATGGGGAAGTGAGGCTCTGATGGGAGAAAAATCAAACAGTAACAATGGATACTGACAACAAGCTCTTGTCAGCAAAGCCACCAAATTAACAGTAACAAATTACAAGTAAATATAAATAAACAGAAAATTTAACCAACAAATTATGATTTTTTTATAAAAGCTCCTAACTGAAATTTTCTATCTTTCTCTATACAAGTGGATATGTTCAAAGGTTTCGAACATTGCAGAGAAATTGGTGGAGATCTTATTTTTTTATTGGTTCAATCTCAATTTGGATATCTTTACCACTATTCTGTTTTCCATCTAATTTACCCGGTGAGTATAAAAAGAAATATAATTAGTCACAGTAACTTTTATCCCTTGCTCCCATTTTCAAAGCACAGATATGCAAATTTCAAAATGAGTATAAGCATACTCCTCCTGGTATTATTCTGTGACAATGGAATATTATCATTGTTTTGTTGTTTTTATCAAATCAAGCAGGATCACATCTAAATATTATATGTATGAACTATATTTTTATTTGTATATATTTGTGTTACTCATTATTTCTTTTTGTTATCACATTTTACTTAAAGTGCATAGATGCTTTTAAATATGAAAGTATGCTCAACTCTAGCCACACTCTCTATTGTAACAGAACTTACTGAATGAATTTGTCTCTCATGCTCTACATATATATGTATATAATGATTATCTGATTCATATATATTATATATTTAATATATATATTTTTATATATATTTATTTATATATATATTTAATATATTATATATTTAATATATATTTATATATATATTAAATATATATATATTAGAATGACTTAC
>JADRCD010231822.1:0-42757 GCA_019843815.1 Montemys delectorum | reverse complement strand
AAAAAAAAAAAAAGGGAAAGAAACCAAGCTCAAAGGCTCAGAATATATTTTTCACAAAACCGTAGAAGAAAATGTATCTAACCTACCTACAGAAGGAAGTGCATATAAAAATACAAGAAGCATATGTAACACCAAATAGAATGTATCATATAAAGAAAGCCACTTTATCATTTAATAATAAATATACTATAAAAAGAAAGAACATTAATATTTCAAGAAAAAGTTCCAGTGAACATATAAAGGAAATTTTAGAATTATGCCTAGCTTCTCAATGGAGATTGTAAAAGCCAGAAGGGCCTAGAAAGATGCACTGCAGACTCCAAAGATGCCAAGTTAGAATACTATACTCATCAAAACGTTTAATCACCATCGATGGAGAAAATAAAACATTTCATGATGAAACAAAATTTAAGCAATATCTGTCTACAAATCCACCCTTAGAGAAGATGGTAGGAGAAAAACTCTAAACTACAGAGGTTAACTAAAACCAAGAAAAAACAGAGTGTGAATAATCCCATAACCTCAAATCAAAATCAAAGGGGAATGTGATCTCTCTATCCATCTCCTTCTTTCTTCCCCTTTCTCTCTCTTTTTCTCCCACCATTATCACAACCATGACAACCAGCAGCAAAATAACAAGAATCAAAAATAATTGGCTATCGATATATCTCAATATTGATGGTTTCCATTTTCAAATAAAAGGACAGAAACTAACATACTAAATGTAAAACACAGCCTTTTGTTGCATCCAAGAAACATATTTCAACATCAAAGACAGACATCGTATCAATATAAAGTTGGAAAAAGTTGTTATAAGCAAATGAACCTAAGAAAACAAACAAGTATAGCTATTTTAAAATCTAACAAATTTTCAACAGATTTCAAATCTAAACTAATCCAAAGAGAGATGGAAGGGTACTACCTACAACAAAGGAAAATCCACCAAGTAGACATTTCAATTTTTAACATCTGTGCTTAAAACAAAGGCCACTCACTTTTAGGAAAGAAACACTTAAATCACACATTATACTCATAGTGTGAGAACTCAGTATTCTACTCTCAGTAGTAGATGCATTATCTAGCAAAAACTTAACAGTGCAATGCCTGAAATAAAAGATTTTATAAACCAAATGAGCCTAACAAAATATTTTACCAAACAAAAAGAATATACCTTCTTTGCAACATCTTATGGAAATTTCTCCAAAATTGACTGTATGCATAGACACAAAACAACTCTCAAAAGATACTAGAAAACAGAAATATTCTGCATTATACCAGATGACCATGGATTAAGTCTAGATATTAACAGTAACAGAAACAACAGAAAGCATACAAACTAATGGAAACTGCACAACTCTCTACTGAATACAAATATGATGAGGGCAGAATTACAAAAATAGTCTTCCTAGAATTTGATTAAATAAATTCAGATCATATGCAAACTTATGGGATGCAATCAAAGTGGTTTTAAAATTTAAGCTGATAGTACTGAGTACAAACATTAAAAAGAAAACAAAACAAAATAAAACAGAACCAAAAGCCTGGAGTGATCTCATGTTGTCAACTTAACACCACATCTGAAACTCTATAACAAAAAGAAAGTTCACACACAAAAGAAAGTGGTGCCAGGAAATCATCAAACTCAGGGCTGAAATCAATAAAGTAGAAATATAGAGAACAATACAAAGACTTAATGAAAAAAACTGTTCTTTGAGAAAATACAAGATAGATTAAACCCTTATCTCAACTATGCAAATGAGGAGAAATAATATACAGAATAACAAAATTAGAAAATAAAAGGGGGTTATAAAACAGACAGTGAGAAAATCTAGAGAACCATGTCAACATACATTAAAAACTTGTACTCAACCATACTAGAAAATTTAACAGAAATAAATAATTTTATCAGTAGCTACCACTAAACAAAATTAAATCAGGATAAAATAAACAATTTAAAGACATATATAGTTGTTAGTGAAATTGAAACAGTCATTAACAATTCACATCCAATAAATACATTAATTAGTTCATAAACAAACAAACAAACATGGCCAGATAGTTGTAATGCAAATTCTACAAAATTTTCAAGGATGAATTAATGTAAATACTCCTCAAATTATTCCACAAAATAGAAACAAAGGGAACACTGACCAATTCGTTTTATGAAGCAATAGTTACTTTGACACCCAAACCAAATAAAGACAGAAGAAAGAGCATTATAGAACAAGTTCCCTTTTGATCATAGATTCAAAAATACTCAATAAAAATCTTGCAAAGTTAAAAAACACATCAAAAATAAATAAATCAACCACCATGATCAAGAACTCTTCATCCAAGAGATGCAAGAATGGTTTAATATATGAAAATAAATAAATATTAACTATATAATTACACATAATATAATAAAAGTAACTTACATAAATCCTGTAGTCAACATCAAATTAATTGGAGACAAAAATCAATGCAATTTGACTAGATACAAAAGCAATACAAGGCTTTTCACTATTCATTATAAAGCAGTTAGTTTTATATAGAGCAATAACTCAATTAAGGATATTAAAGAGGAAGAAACCAAATATCAGCATATATACATAATATACATAAATAATCATAAAATTCTTATAACTGACAAATATCTTTTATGAAGTGGATGGATTAAAAACTAACTGTAAAATGTAAGTAGCCCTCCAATACATGAATGAGAAATTGACTGACAAAGTATACAGTACAGAATATCTATCATGATAGTCTTAAACAATATAAAATATCTTGGGATAACTCTAATAAAGCAAGTGAAAGACTTATGTGATATTAACTTCACTTCTTTGAAGAACGAAGTTGAAGACAATATCAGAAAATGGAAAGATCTCCCATGATTAATGATTTGTAGGATTAACATTGTAAAATGGCCATCTTTCAAAAAACAATCTACATATTAAATTCATTCCCCAGCAATTTTTAAACAAAATCTATTACAGTCCTTGAAAGGACATCCTCAACTCCATGTGAAAAAACAAACAAATAAACAAATAAACAATAATTCTGGTTAAACAAAACAATAATAAAATAATAATAAAAACTGCTGAAGGCATCACCATCCCTGATTGCAAGTTGAACTACAGAGCTAATAATAACTGCATGGTGTTATCATCTCTTCTGTCCTAGGACCTGAAAAATACACAATGAAAGATTCTCCATGGAATGCCTGCTTTTAAATAGACACAGGAAATAGACATGTATTTGTTTTCTTTTCAATAAACTGAGGTG
Source organism: Montemys delectorum (assembly GCA_019843815.1). Lineage (NCBI taxonomy): Eukaryota > Metazoa > Chordata > Mammalia > Rodentia > Muridae > Montemys > Montemys delectorum. Next base: position 39,490 of record JADRCD010231822.1, on the reverse strand, counting down.
ATGCCATTTTGGCAGTTCCCAGAGCAAGCTAATAGCATAATGGACTTCAATTCCAGTTACTATATTTACTCATGTCTTTTATACGTATGCTTCAGTACATTTCTATTTACTTTTCCTTCTACTTCCAAATCTCCTCTTTGTTCCTTTTCTGTAAATGTTTTCTCTGCTTTCTTTGTTTGCAGGTCATGTCAGTTTTTACATTCCCTTTATTTTTCTCAATGAAGAGTAGCTGACATGCTACTCCTTAGCATATCTAAAAATGCATTATTTAAAATCATTAAAATAATTTTATTTCTTAAAGTTCCCATAGATATGTAATTCATAAAACTTTTTTGTTCTTCTTAATCTAAATTTGTGGCACTTAAAATAAAGATTATTGCCATCAGTGTCATTTAAATAAAAAGCAAAGAACATAATTTTAGATTGTCCGAAGGCCATTATTATTATCCAATGCTTATATATTTTTTAGAAAAACTGCACAAATATTGTGTAATTTAGGAATATCCAAATATGATCAATGTCTAAGTTAAATACTCTAGTGTTCTAGAATATGAAGGAAAAAATGATGTGTAACTGACAAAGAAATCCTAGATCTGTACTTTAAACTGCCACCAACAAGCCAGAAAGAAATCTGACATTATATAGCATCCTTTGTACTCAAAAGTTTCAGAAATAAACTTAATGCTTAAAAATTTTACTATCTAATTTGAATAAAAATAAGATAACATTAGGGTTCTTTAATCATTTCAGCTACTGTATTTTCTGCTTATTCTAATTATACTATCCAAAAACCACATACAGAATTTAAATTCGTTATTTGAGTGACTTTTTTCCTTATTAGAACTCTGATAAAAATACTTAAACTTCTCTCTCAGAAGTAATGAGCAGAATTAGAAACGGCTCTCCATGTGAGGTTCAGATCTTACAGAAGCAGATGGATTAGTCTCTTTGCTATCTAGTCCCTGAGCTCCATTTAAAATGATCAAATGTACTTATGATCACAGAACATATCCAGTCAGTTCTGTAGTCCATCAGCGCACAAAATCAGCATTTTTTCAATTAGTGTAGAAGAACCAAGTGGCTGCACACATTTATCTTGTAAGAAGATGACTGAATTAGTAAGAAGGGTAGTCTCTACGGGGACAGCCAGAGCATGGATGACATTAATTTTTTTCTTTTTTCTCTTTCATAACAGTGAATAGTAAATTGAATAATAAATGAATTGAAACATTAAAAACACAGTATTAAATATATTTATCTTTAAAAGTATAACATCAGATATATCTAAATGAAGATTTTATTTTTACATTTACCTTGAACATACAGGCTTGACTGCCATGGTCTGTACTACAAAAGCACCTTTAGAGAGGAAAGAACCAAAAGATATAAAGGAAACTTTGCCTGATTTTGTCTTACCTTATTCTCATAGATATATCAACAGTCTGTACATGGTAGACTTACTAGAAAATTTTAGTTATTTCGTCCTAGATGTAATATCTGAAAGAAGTTACAAGTGGTGCTTGAACTGTCATCTTCATAATATGTCATCAGTTATCCTCATATTGTGGATTGTTATGAACAAAAGACTTTTAGAAATTAGCAACCATACCTGTGTCTCAAATCCTTGTTCCCAGTTCCTTGGAGGCAATGTCGAAGGGTTTCCAGTAGTTTGAAGCCAGGCTTGAGTATAGAATACAACTGTGCCCTGATAACGAAAAAGATAGGACTGTAGACGTTGCTTTTATGTTTTCTCTATTCATCAGGGAACATAATAAAATGTATAGGTAAACTTCCTTTTCATTTTATTGTTGTTGTTGTTGTTTTTCTTACACTTGACTTCATAATGAATTGTAAGTTTAAACATACTCTCCATATCATATCTAAAACTCCTTTTTTTTTTTTGGAGTTTATATTTTTGGTTTATTATTTGAGGGGGCATGACTGAGTCTTGAAGAGGAAATGCTGGAAGACTTGTTGCCCACTAAGTTATGCTGTGAATGTCCTGACATCCAATTTTGCCAAGACAAGTAATCACCAGACTTGGAAAGGAATTCTCAATACCTGTGATCTCATGAAGGAAATGTAACAATGTACATTGGATAAAATAGTATAATACAGCTAAAGACCTAAAAATAGGCTAAAAATGATGAATGTTGTTACCTCTCAGGACTGTTGCACAAAAAGTTAGCAGATTCTCTTCTATCTTCCCTAGACACAATTTCTACATGCAACTACTCTATCATTAAATATGTTCAGTTAAAATAGATAAGTAACTTCAAATCTACTCTGTCCCCCTTTCCTGTTTCTGCATGCAAACCTCATATCCACTCCCATCTCCCTGCCTCTATGAGAGTGCTCTCCACCCACACACCTTCTTCCACCTCACCACCCTAGCACTCACCTACACTGGAGCATCAAGCCTCTATAGGACCAAGGGCCTCCTCGCACATTGATGTCAGATAAGGCAATTCTGTGCTACATATACAGCTAGAGCCATTGATACCTCCATTTGTACCCTTTGCTTGGTGGTTTAATGCCTGGGAGCACTTGGAAGGAGTGGAGAGTTGTCTAGTTGGTTGATATTGTTGTTCTTTTTATCGGGTTGCAATCCCTTTATGTTCCCTTGTGCTGGGTCCAATGGTTGGCTGTGAGCATCCACATCTGTTTTGGTAAGGCACTGGCAGAGCCTCTCAGGGGCCAACTATACCAGGCTCTTGTCAGCAAGCTCATCTTGCATCAGCAATATTGTCTGGGCTTGGTGTTTACAGATGGGATGGATTTCTAGGTGGGGCAGTCTCTGGATTCCTTTCTTTCAGTCTCTGCTCCACTCTTTGTCCCTGCATTTCTTTTAGACAGGAACAGTTCTGGGTCTATTCAATTTCCTAAACATCTGTAATTCTCCCCATACATGCTATCTCTTCCATACATGATCCTGTTCTCCATTTTCCCTCCTTCTCCCTCTCTCCAAGGTCCCTGCCTCCCCCTACCTCCAGTGATTATATTGTATGCCCTTTCTAAGTGGATTTGAAGCATTCCACCTTTGGCCTTACTTCTACTTGAGCTTATTTATTGTGACCATTTGCTTGGAAAATTTTTCCTAGGCTTTTACTCTGAGATAGTATCTGCCTTTGTCACTGAAATGTGTTTCCTGCATGCATTAAAATGCTGGGTCTTGTTTACATATCGAGTCTGTTAATTCTATATCCTTTTATTGGAGAATTGAGTCCATTGATGTTAAGATACATTAAGGACCAGTGATTGTTGGTTCCTTTTATTTTTGTTGTTAGAGGTGGAATTATGTTTGTGTCACTATCTTCTTTTGGGTTTGTTGTATGAGGATTAATTTCTTGCTTTTTCTTTGGTATAGTTTCCCTCCTTGTGTTGGAGTTTTCCATCTATTATTCCTTGTAGGGTTGGATTTGTAGAAAGATATTGTATAAACTTGTTTTGGTCATGGAATATATTGGTTTCTTCATCTATGGTAATTGAAAGGTCTTCGGGTATTATAGCCTGGACTGGCATTATTGTTCTCTTAGGGTCTGTATGACATCTGCTCAAAATCTTCTGGATTTTAAAGTGAGAAGTCTGGTCTAATTCTGATAGACCTGTCTTTATATGTTATTTGACCTTTTTTCTTTACTTTTCATACTCTTTCTATGCTGTGTTCATTTGTTGTTTTGATTATTATAAGATGGGATTAATTTCTTTTATGTCCAATCTATTTGGAGTTCTAAAGGTTTCTTGTATATTTATAAGCATCTCTTTCTTTAAGTTAGGGAAGTTTATTTTTTTCTATAATTTTGTTGAAGATATTTACTGCCCTTTGAGTTGAGAATCTTCAGTCTCTTCTATAGCTATTATCCTTAGGTTTGGTCTTCCCATATTGTCTTGGATTTCCTGGATATTTTGTGTTAGGAGCTTTTTGAATTTTGCATATTCTTTGACTGTTATGTCAATGTTTTCTATGATATCTTCTACACTTGATATTCTCTCTTCTATCTCTTGTATACTGTTGTTGATTTTTTAATATATGACTCCTGATCTCTCTCCCACATTTTCCATCTCAAGGTTTGTCTCCCTATGTGATGTTTTTTATAGTTTATATGTCCATTTTCAGATTCTGGAAGGTTTTTTGTTTTTGTTTTTGTTTCCAATTTCTTCACTTGTTTTATTGTGGTTTCCTGTATTTTTTAAGGGATTTATGTGATTCCTCTTTAAGGGCTTCTACCTGTTTAGCTGTATTTTCTTGTATTTCTTTAGAGGATTAATTATGACTTACTTAAAGTCCTCTATCATCATCATGAGTTGGGATTTTAAATCAGAATCTTGCTTTAAAGGTGTGGTGGGGTATCCAGGACTTGCTGTGGTGGTAGAATTAGGTTCTGAAGATGCCAAGTAGCATTGGTGTCTGCTGCTTATGTTCTTTCTCTTGCTTCTCCCCACGTCATTATTTCTGGTTCTAGCTGGCTTTGCTGTCTCTGACTGGTGCCTGCCCTCTTGTGAGCCTGGGTTGGTTAGAATTCCTAGAGCCCAAGCTGTCTCTGTGAGTCTTGGTGCATCAGAACTCCTGGTAGTCAAGCTCTGGGTGTCATTTGGGTTGAGAGGACTGTAGCACAGGGTCTGATACCAAGGAAAGAAGTAAACCAGAAATCCTGTCCCTGCCTAGTGAGGGTTCCTGTGTTCCTTGGGCCCCAGGGCAGGTCCCAGTCAGGCCAGGCTTTGTGGTGGACTCATGTGTGAATCTGGGTGTTTCTGAACTCTGAATCTGGATGTCAAGCTGTCTCTGGGTGTGATTTTCATGGGGTAGGGCTATAGCACAGAGTTGCTCCCAGGCTCAGATCTAAAAACTCATTTCAAATGTGATCTTCATTTATGTTTAAAATATTTCTTATATATTTTAAAGGTAATTATATTATCTCCTCTTTTTAAAATAAATCAGATAAGTAAAATTTACACACAAAAATTAAAATGTTACAACAAGGAATACAAAAATACTTTAGCAATAAGTAATGAACAATAGTTTCTCTGTGACATACTATTGATTAAGTCTAGAAGCAAAAACAAATTATGCATGCTTATAAAGGAAGTTAAAATATAGATGACACTGGTGTAGAAACATCTCAGAATATCTCATATAGTTAAAAGAAAATGAGAAATAGTAGGATGTTTAAATTGTGAGGCTTAGTGTGACTATTTCAAACCATTATCATTCCTTTGAAAGCTAGTAAGGATCCTTGTTCTGTCTTTTCACTTTAGATGTTTATATGAATTGAGGGTCTTTGTTCTTTCCTATACATTGTCATTGCAGCTCCCTTGTTACAGACCTAAAATATAAAATGCTAAATGATTGTGATATCATATGAAATTTACCTCATTCTCACTATATTCTCATTACAAATTGACCATCTTAGGTATTTGTTATACATATGAAAAACAAACTGAGAGAAAACTGGCAATTTTGGCAGACATACTATCATGAAAGCACTGTAACATAACAAGTGTTTTCTACATGAGATAAAGATTATCATTTAAAATTTTATTCTATGGTACCATAATGTTGATTCCACATTTGATAGATTAAGTGAGTAAAGGCAGGGGGTAGGATAAAAATAAATATTGTTGTTAAGTAAGAAGAGAATATGCTGATGAAGAAAAAAGAAAGATAAGTAGAGATAGAAATAACAGTTCAAGTTTAGAGTAATAAATATGTGGGATAAATTTAGTGAAATATGAATCCATGCTACATTCATGAATTACCTACATAAGACTTTGGACAGGTTGTATATGATCAAGAACTTGTCTAAAATATACAGGCCCCATATTTCTCTATTTCTTTACTTTCCAAAAGTCCAACTCAAACAGTCATGATTTAGCTTGGAATGTATGTAAAATGCTCTAGCATCTGAATATGCGACTTCTAGTTTGTGGCATTTTTTGAGGAGTGTTAAAAGTCTTGTGCTTGTTTGAAGCATGTCATTGAAGGCAGGACTTGAGATCTTGAAATTGTGGTATTTCTAGTTTGTTCACTAGACTTCCTCCTTTCTGTTTGAGATGTAAGCATGCAGCTTCTTGTTCTGGCTGACATGCCTTTGTTCTGCCCTCATGACCTCAATGATCTGAAGCTATAAACCCCAATAGACATTCTTCTATAAGATACCTTGATCTTGGCGTTTTATAACATAATAAAAACAAAAATAAGATAAAATCTACCACAAACTATATTCATCTCTAAAAATTTTACTTGAGTTTGTTATTGGGGAGTTATATAACTTTTTTGAAGTTGCAGCAATTTTAAACTTGCTATAGTATTCTATACATCATCAATTGTTATCAGAATTCTCATTTATATATAAAAGAGGGAGAAACCCAGAACAAAGTTTGTCTCCACTTTTTACTGTGCAGTTAACTTCAAGTATAGAAGATAATTCCCAAAAGATACATTACTTGATCATGCATTTCTAGAATTGATTCTTACTAATCCACAGGCAATACACCTAGTGTAAACATGATGAGTAAATGCCAGAGTTTTCATTCGTTTTTATTAGATGTTATCTCTTAGGTCTTGGTGTAGATCTTTTTTTTTTTTCTGTCATTTTTCTCTAGATCAATTTTGTATTCTGGGTTTCATTTTAGAATAAAAATATTCTTCTAATCCTATACAGTTTTATATGTGAATTAAGTTGCTTTAAAATATTAAATGGATTGAAGATGTTAGCTACAACAAATGACTCAGATTTTTGTCTTGTGACTCCTTGAGTAGATCAATAAGGAACTTAAGAATGAGAGATTTTGAATGTAACATGTCAGTGACAGTTCACTTATGGAATATGGAAAACATCTATTTCAACAGAAAGAATACAAAGTATGGCATTAAATTAAACAGATATTGAAGAATTTAAATAGCAATTCAAAACACATAAATTAATATAGTAAATCAAGATACAAACATTGGACATACTTTAAATACTAGTAATCTAGAGAGAGAGAGAGACAGTTGTATGAAAATATGAAACCAGAAGCCAATGTGCTATATTGGGAAGTACAGGTGAGCAAAGTCTGTCTCAAAAATAACATGTATAAGGAGTCTCAGAGAAGGAGCCCTCTACAGTTGGAACTCAGTAATTTAGAGTATGCACCAGTAAGTTCTTGGGCTAGCCACGAGTTTGGAAAAGTACTATGTTGCTCTAACCCACCTGCCATCTTGCATTCTAGGAACTAAAAGTAAACATTTCCAAAGTCATTGTTAAGATCTCGACAGAAGTGTTGTTGACACTGTATACATTCACTGGATTACTCTGAACCATTGCAGACATAGTTCCATTCCTAGTTGCTCTCAGAGAAAACTGGAACCTGAGGATGATGGCGTAAAATAAAACATGGCAAACTGAGACATTTGGAACACTCCTCAGCCATCTAATAGAAAAATTAACTATGATATAAACAGGACATATGACACTTCAATAAACACACGACGTCTTTCTCATTGTCTCAAACCTTCAGAGGCTCTACATGAGAAAAACACAGAAGAAACCCACAGAACGAGGAATTTCCAGTATCAATACCAACATCCAAAGGCACAGCATAGATTTAAAGCAGAGCTGCAAACAACTTTCTAAGCAGTACAAACAAAACCTAATTTCAAACTATAATTATGACTACTGACCCTCAGAAATGTCCTGGCTTTATAGCTTAGTGTTCAAAAGAGATAAAGCAACATTTTGTTGTATAGCTACCAGAGTAACCATAGCAGTGATAATTACACACTAAATAATCCAATAAAGTAATTGACTGATGGGGTGTTATTATGAGCAGTTTTGTTTTGTAATTCTAAGTTTATGACTTACTTTTCTGACAGGGGCATGCTTCCAAGGAAGCAAACATTATAAACAAATACATGATGGTAAGCCTCGCTATGCACTGTCTGCTATCCCTCTACTGACAGGCAGACAACTGTAATTATTTCCCTAGAATCAGGACTGCATTGAGGACTTGACAAAATGAATCCAGCAGAAATACCACTTTATAATATCTGAAGCAGTGAAGAACACAGGATCTTCCCAGCAGACAACCATCCCTCTGAGAATGCATTCTCCTAAACCCCTGAAAAGCCATTAGTAAATCTGATTGTTTCTCTGCAGAAATTTCCTGAGGTTCCCTGATGGACAGTCTCAGTGGAGCCCAGATTCCAGCTGTTCTTCTAAGTGTATAAACTATGCAAGCCCAATTATCTTGACTCATCTACTCCACTCTGCTATTTCATAAAAATGCACCATGTGGATAGATTGACAACAAGGGGGGATACAAGTGTCACCCTGTGTGTGTTTGCGGGACATAAACGCATATTACAGAATACAAGGACCACTGAGTTTTGTGGGGGAAAGTTTTGGGTACTTTGCAGCAATAATGGAATTTACATTCAGAGTTGGAATGTAGTAGTTACTTCACTATTGCTGTGATAAAAATAATCATGATCAAAAGCAACTTATGGAGGAAATGGCTTACAAAGATAGTACATTATAGGAAGCAGTTTGAAGGGATGGAGGCTGGAAGATGAACTGAGAGTAGACACCGTGAAGCATAGCACAAAGGAAAGAAAATAAATTTAAATTGGAAGTCAGCAAGGCTTTTACATCTTAAAGTCTGCTTTCAGTGATCTACTTCTTCCATTATGATTGTACCACTCAAACTTCCCCGAACAGCAACATCTGGGAACTAAGTGTTTAAACGCTATGTTTAAATGTTTAAATGTTAAGTGGGTAACATCTTTCATTTATACTAGTATATAACATCTTTCATTTACACTAGTATATGCCAAAATTAAGAGTGTATTTGAGGAAACATGAAATACAGGGATCTACATGATTATTTTGGTTTTGGCTACATATTCAAATGTATTATAAGAGAAAAACACAGGCACTAATATCACAGAAGAGAGATCAAATAATATACCGAAAGCAAACAGGCAAAACAGAAGGAAAACAATAAGAAACAATGAATGTGTATTTCATTCCAGGCCCTGATATGATTAAGATTATGAACTATCCCTTTGCTCTTAAGAAATTATTTCTAGATAGGGTAAGATAATATCATATATAAGGCCATTGAAAACTTTAAAACAGTCTTATGAGCACTTATTTACAAACAAACAAAGAAAACAACAACAAACTGGTGTATTTTCAATTCTGGAGGGAATATCAACCATAACTCCATATCAATTCATCTAGCCCTCTGTATACTCTTTACTGTTGATGAATTTTTACTGTTCCTCTAGAATATTGCAAAGATGATCTACTATTTTTCCTACAGTTATGTGAAATATGTGTCTATCTTAATCACAAATTTGCTCTGAGATCTCATATCTTGTTTGACATAGTAAGATGCAATACAGCAAAGAATACAGTAATTTCTACAAGCAGAGAACAACCTCCAGCCAACAAGATGGTGACATCCTCAGTTGTGTAACCAAGAACTAAAACTACTTTTTAAAGTGCTATGTTTTCTTGAGATTCACTGATTGATATATTGAACTAGAGATGTTATAAGATGTTAGTAAACCAAAAGGGTATATATTTACTACATCTGCTCCTGAAATTCTTTAAAGAGAAAAATATAAACAATCACAATATATATTTTATTTTGTGTCAATGGAACTACTTAACAGTATTTGAGAGTTTGAAATATGCTTTAACAGTAAGAGCACTTTCAGTTATTGCAGAGGCTCTTTGTTCAGTTTTAGTTTCAACATGGTAGTTAACAACCACCTATAACTGCAGTTCCAGGAGATTTGACACTCTTTTCTGGCATATAGCTCCACTTCATGCACATTGTATACTTGTATATGTTTAGCTAGAATATTCATACATATAATTAAAAATATAAAGAAAAATGATGAGGCTTTAATCTTTTAAGAACTATAAACAACCCAGATACTGTGGAGGGTTGAGAATGGGAGAAAGAGTGTCCCCAGGAAAGAACAAACCAACTGGCTATTCAGTATAAACTAGGCAACCTTGGAAACATGTATAAAAGTAACATTACACTTACTGTACCTAGCCAGTTATATTTAAAAATATATATGTATATACACATGCACATGTAGCAACAATTAATCAAAAAAAGGAGCCCTGAATCTGAAAGAGAAGTAGAATGTGGCAAGATTTGGAGTGAATAAAGGGTTAGAGAAAATGATGTCATTTTATTATCATTGAAATAAATTCATTAATACATAAAAGAGTTAATTAAAAATAAGTTTTTAAAAACATTAAAATTATTTTTTGCATTTAAGTTGTTTATAATTACTGCTGATTATATCCTGAGACAGTGGGCTAAATTACATTGTAAAAATGGTAATAATTTCTACAAATAATTTTAGTATTAGTTTTGAGATTCCAGGAGTCTACATATAACAAGAAAGAAGACATGGATTAAAAGATTGCTGATACTATAATCCAAATTTAAAATAAAATTGAACACACCTGATTAGATAACATGAAATTATGCCTTGTAATATGCTTTTAACATTGATCATAAAATACTTGTTTTCTACAAGTAACAATGCATTTTTTTTAAATTAGTAACTTCTGCTGACAGGTTCCTGTTAGATACTGTAAAACCACTTTGTCACTATAAGGTTATCACTTCCTGGTCACCAAAATGAAATGGTGTAAAAGTTACAAAGTTAAAAGGAAAGGTCTTTCTCTTTCCTCTTCTATTTGATAGTTGTCAGAGATAGGTTGAAGAGCATAAGTTATCAGCTGCCAGTTAATTGGAATTTGGGGAATGCCAGCAGAGTCAGCAATGATCACCATACAGCCATGTTCATTTCCACATTAGCCTACACCCACATAGGAAGCCATAAAAAACAGTTATTGAGGATGTCAGCGTCTTAGAAATACACACACACACACACACACACACATCTGGAGTGTCAATATCTTAGAAACATTAATGTTAAATAAGTTAATAAAGAACGTTACAGAGACTAAGCATAACTTTACTTCACTTACTTGAATATTGATTCAAATTATACTGTCAATGTGGTACAGCAACCCAATCACTATCTGATTTTATACAAGGTACCAAACTGTAGCTGGAACCACAGGCACCTATGTTAAATCAAAATAGAATGGATGAAGATGACAATAGAACCATTTGTGGCAATGACAATGTAGAGTTCTGTGTCAAAAAATAAAAAGAGAGAGAATAGAATGCTAAGTTGGAACACATGTAAGTATAGATCTTGGTTTGCAAATTGCCAGAGAGAGAGAGAGAGAGAGAGAGAGAGAGAGAGAGAGAGAGAGAGAGAGAGAGAGAGAGGAGTGACTTAGTACGACCAAGTAAAGACAAAATTAGTAGATTTTATATTATATTATCATTTTGATATTCAAACATACTAATTTCTAGTATTTTACTGAGGGGGGTTATGGAAGTTCATTCTGCACAATGTATGAATATATGTCTTTAGATCTAAGAAAGTCATTACTGAGAAAAATCAGATGAAAACTAAAATTCAAATCTCATTTACCCATCTGCATCCATGAACTCAGGCTTCTGTACAGCACCTGCTAGGGAGAGTATATAAGAACTTATTTTCTAATTTCTTCTGGAGAAAGGGCTATGGCAATTGGTGACATACACAGACAGACTCATTCTTCTGAATAGAAGACTGTGTATTAGAAAGGGACAAAGAAAGAATGAGAAGGAGGAAGGGATGAAGGGAGAGATAAAGAGGAGAGAGCAGAAAGGGAGAGGTATTACTACACAATTATGTTAGTATGTTCTTTCTAATTTAATCTCTCTCTGGTTTAGGTATCAACAGACAGTCTTTTTTTTTTTTTTTTTTTTTGCTTAGAGTTTCTCTATTTCAAATTCAGTAATTTGTGTTTTATTTCCATTTAGAGTTTGAGTCTGCTTGACAATGTACCTGGATGCTTCTACAGGAATATAACTTTGAAAATGACATTTAGATTATTCAGGCTGGGAAAAAGATTCTAACAAGAATACCATTATAATCTTATAGACCTTTAAACAACGTCCTTCTTCAAATATTCAATATTTATTTATCAAGAGAAACTGAAAAGGGAGCTGTTACTTAAACAGTCAATTTTTATAAATATGTGTGAATACATGCATAAATATTTGTACAGGCATATATGTACACATAAAAGATAAGACACCATTCTTAAAATACTGTAAAAATAAAAATTCCTACATGCAGGAATATTTTAGAGAGAAAATGTTTCATTAACATATTCAGTACTATAAATTGGGAAGTAATTTTATTTTATTTGACCTGTACTGACTTTCTGAATATCAGACATAATACATGCAAGGCAGAGTAGAACACTATAAGTTGGGGTGGTTGTTTATTTTAAAAGTAGTAAATATAAAACATGTTTTATTGGAAACAGTTTAATAATACCGTGCAAGAAAATATATATTTTATACCTCCTGTAGAACTATTTCTCTAAAAATCAATATTTAGAACATGCACGAATAAACGTACATTCTTACATACTAGTTTTTAATTAAACATTTATTTTTAAAGTTTAGTCGCATTTACTTATTAAAAAAAAACCATGAGCTCCTTGAGGACTTAGGTCTAAGATTAATCCCATGGTTTAAAAGTTGTTCATATAATTAAGCTAATTATATAAAAGATGCATGGTATTTTGTTTTAAATCAGTGATGAATTTTTGGAATGTCAACCAAGGAAGAGTCTATACTCTTTAGGTGCCAGCTAAGAGATTGAACATAGTGAAAAGTATCTGCATTTCTAATAATTGGGAGGTTGGGAACAGAAAGATTGAGAGTTCTAGGTCCTGGTGAGGAAGGATCAGAGAATCTCCAGGAAGTTTCAGAAATATGGGGTAGGGGAGGCTCCCAGGAGTCAATGCCAGTGATCTTATCCACAATACATAGCAGTGGGAACATGGAACCTGAAGAGGTCACCTCCTGTAGCCAGGCAGCACCCCCAATGAAGGGATAAGGACATCAAACCACTCTCTAAACTTTTGACCCCAAATTTTTCCTGTCAAAAGAAAAGCAGGGAGAGAGCAGAAACAGGAGTGTCCAGCCAACGAATGGCCCAAATTGAGACAAACCCAGCTGGCAAGAACCAATCTCTGACATTATTAATGATACTCTCTTACGTTTGCAGACAGGAGTTTAGGATAACTCACCACTGAGGGGCTCTACCCAGCAACAGACTAAAACAGATGCCGATATCCACATCCAAACATTAGACAGGACGCTGAACATTTCTTCTCATCCATTCGGTATTCGTCAATTGAGAACTCTTTGTTTAACTCTGTACCCCATTTTTAGTAGGGTTATTTGGTTCTCTGGAGTCTAATTTCTTGAGTTCTTTGTATATATTGGGTATTAGCCCTCTATCAGATATAGGATTGGTAAAGATGTTTTCCCAATTTGTTGGTTGCCATTTTGTCCTATTGACAGTGTCTTTTGCCTTATAGTACCCTCAGAGCTCCCAGGGACTAAACCACCGACTAAAGAGTACACATGGTGGGACTAATGGCTCCAGCAGCATATATACAGCAGAAGATGGCCAAGTCAGTCATCAATGGGAGGAAAAGCCCTTGGCCCTGTGAAAGTTCTATGATCCAGTGTAGGGGAATGCCAGGGTCAGTAAGCAGGAGAGGATGGGGTACTGAGCAGGGGGAAGGGGAGGGAACAGGGGTTTATTTTTATTTTTGTTTTATTTTTTTTCCATAGGAGAAACTGGGAAAGAAGATATCGTGTGACATGTAAATAAAGAAAATGTCTAATTAAAAAAAAAGAAAAAAAAAGATGCAACAGAAGACTTGATAACTGAAGACGACAAGAGGAGAAACTACGGAGGAGTATATGTTGGCCTGCCCCTGAAACTGTCAACATGGCATTTAGTCCGGCAAAGATTGGACAGAAAAATTAGAGGAAGGTAACATGATGGCTCTATACTCAAGAGCTTGCTTATGAATGTGGAAGGAACTTGGCACTTGGAACATTGAATGAACACAGTTACCTTCAAACAAATTCTGAAAGGTCGTTCCTGCTGTGCCACCTCGCTGGAATCCTAGCTATGTAGCTGAGGCCATGGGTCTATACTGGATGTCATGATCATAGAAGAGACTTTGTGCCACCCACCAATGAGAGACCACAAAGGCTCCCTGGCCTGTGCCACCAGGCTCCACATCACGATGTTTTCCCTCCTGGCCATTCAGCACAGTTCACCAGGCCATGTGTTTTCATTGACAATCTTTTGATAGTTTTGATATGATACAATCCTTATTGTATTTATAACATGGTCGTAGGACCACATAAAGGAATTACCTGAAGTAACATATTGTCTCTTGTCTTCGATGTTTCCATGTCATTATTTTTTATCTGTAAAGTTGGTAAATGGATTCTTACAACCAACTCCCTTTTTTAAATAGTTGGTTTAAGATTTTTATTTAAATTCTGGGAGAATTCCCTTTGTTAAGAACATTGCAGTATTTGAAGATGAACTCATTAAATGTGCATGCTATACATACATGTGGATTAAATTCCTCTTTTCTTTAGTCAAAGGCTTAAATAATTATAAATAACTTCCAGTCACTCGATTGCCTGTTCTCCCCTTGTGTAGCCTGAGCATCTCATAATATTAACTCTGCACTGTCTCTTAGGACATAACTGAAGACAGTTAATGTTTAGTGGGGTATCTGGAAAATTTTTTATTTGCTAACAAAGTGTGAATCTACTTATGATGGCAGTGTAAGGAAGTAAGTTTACCAATGTATTTCAACAATTAAATACTTTTATCCCTCTTTAAATAAAAATGGGAGTTAAAATGAGTGTGACAAATGTAAACTGAACTTAATGATTTTCTATGAGTGAAAATAATTCATTATCAAGCAGTATAACTCATACTAAATTTATTTACCCATGTATATCCATATGTATGTAAATGTAAGTAATTTGCCATTCATACAATAGACAGGAAAAATGCTCACCAAGATTTGTCCTGCTATTCCAAACTCTTGCAAATATTTCTGGGATCACTTCTCTTTAATAAGGCAAAGAAATGTTTAACACTGGTTTTTTTCTGTCCTTGAAAACCAGATAATAAACTGATGGTCAAAACTGGCAGGTATTCTAGTCCCTGATACTGCTCTTACAGATAGAAACCTTCAGTGGCATTTTTAGAACTCACCAAACTGTATTTTCGTGAAAGCTATATCCAAATAAAGAAGAATTTTCAAACTATGCAGAACCGTTCATGTTAAATCCTAATTCCCTCCTGTCTGACAGTGCCGAAGTAGAATTTGAGTCTGTTGTGAAGCACATAGTTGAACATTAGAGCAGTAATCACAGAAAGTAGACAGGCTAAGGTGGTGGGATACACTTTCATTTCTGTACACATTCTTCAGTATTCTAGAGGATGGTGCTCTGTGCTCTAGAAGGTCAAGTCCACAATAAGAAAGGACATACTATAGCTATTCATAACTCTACTCCTACAGGGGTAAAAGTAGCATGCGTTCCATTCAATATAGAAACACCAATGAGACTCAGTCTAGTATGAAAGCTATTAACAAAATTCCATTTTAGATCATAAAACATTTATTGTTCAGAATGTAAGCCCTATTAAGACCTGCCTGGACATAACCAATCCCATAGTGGCTAATCAAAATACCAAGATCTTTCTCCCAGGTATTAAAATCATATACAGAAAGAAAAATTAAACCTCTAATTATAGAATATCAACCAACTCCAGGAAGAAGAAATACCTGTTATGGATATGCTTTTCATCTAAAATAAATTTATTGATACTTGTTTAATGCTTGTTTAATATCAAAAGGAGATTCTTAAATGGCCTTTAAGTCACTAGTAATCAAAGATAGAATGAAAAAACTTAATAAATTTTCTAATATAAAAAGTAATATTTTGCAGATTAATTCATTATAAAAATACTTTGGTTTATTTTGTATCTGCATTAAATGTGACAAAAAGAAATTAATAAAAAATAATATATGCTCAGATATAAAAGTACAATGATCGGTAACTTATGTGGTTACAACAGAAAAAATACACATACAAATTCACTTCGTCTTTTAAAATACACAGTTCTACACTTATATAGGATTAAGTTGTGGCTTCATTTTCATTAAACTCTAGAAAGTCTTTAATTTCTTTCTTCATTTCTTCCTTGACCAAGTTATCATTGAGTAGATTATTGTTAAGCTTTCACATGTATGTGGGCATTCTATTGTTTATGTTGTTATTGAGGAGCAGTCTTAGTCCATGGTGATGTGATAGGATACAAGGAATTATTTCAATCTCCTTGTATCTGTGGAGGTCTGATTTGTGACCAATTATATGGTCAATTTTGAAGAAGGTACCATGAGGTGCTGAGAAGAAGGTATATCCTTTTGTTTTAGGATAAAAAGTTCTATAGATATCTATTAAATCCATCTGTTTCATGACTTCTGTTAGTCTCACTGTGTCCTTGTTTACTTTCTGTTTCCATGATCTGTCCATTGTAGAGAATGGGGTGTTGAAATCTCCCACTACTATTGTGTGCAGTGTAATGTGTGCTTTGAGCTTTAGTAAAGTTTCTTTTATGAATGTAGATGCCCTTGCATTTGGAGCATAGAGGTTCAGAATTGAGAGTTCATCTTGGTAAATTATACCTTTGATGAATATGAAGTGTCCCTCCTTATCTTTTTTGATCACTTTAGGGTGAAAGTCAATTTTATTCGATATTTTCGTTGTAGGATGTTAATTACCTTTACACCTTCCTAAATATCTCCAAAGTGTTTAAAAGATTTGGCGTTTTGTTAAATATGTTTAGAATAATTTTTAAAATATCAGTCAGCATGAGTACAGTTATATAGCTATGTGATATATAATTATTAACAAAATGATCTAAGCAATGCATCACTGTTAACCAACAATAAGGTGAATAGAAATCAAAATTTAAATTTAAATATGTGCAAGGGTAATGTCGTCATCAATTGGAAACACGTAGAGTGTTTTCTCCAGCTTTTCAAATTTAGAATTTTACAACATCTTTAAGCCTCTCTTTCAGAAATGTAATGGTGTGATGAATGCAAATTCTGTTGAAAAGTGACAACTAATTTAAAATCAGAAAAAAAGGACTTCATTTCTAAACCTTACTTCTATATGAGAAGAAGCCTTGAAACTGTCTCTACATTGAAGAAGTTGGGCCATCTTCAACAGTCAGTAGAGTAATGAAAACCATTTCATATCATAACAATAAAATGGATTCCACCAACAATGTTAAGGCTCAAGAGAATATCTGTTTTTTTTTCTTCTAGAATTTTCCCAAAATACATGCTTGACTATTTGACTCTGGTTCAGGACTCCAGAAAGTAGCAGTGTAAGATACCCATTTGTGTGCTCAATGATTGAAATCTATGCTAATTTCTCAGAATTTTTATCTGATTTGGACCCTGGTTACAGATTACCAGAGAATGTATTTTACTATGAATATAGGTATAGTTGACCCACAACTTGAGGATGAGGCATCTAAATCATAGGGCCCGGCATATGATGGTGTGTTAAATATAGCTTACTGTTATTGAATATAAATACAAATTAAAGCAAAGGAATATATTATTAAAAATTTTAAAAATAAGAACTAAAAATAAGATTTTTGACTACTTTTGGATTATTTCCACAATATAGTTTATAACTTAAGAACATGATAACAATAGTTTTTAGTAATATATTAGTCATTCACAGAAGGTATGTCTGCTCATGATCTTTACAATTAAAATTCTTCTTTTTATGTTATCATACACAGCCTCATATTCTAATTTTGGGGGCTATGGAGGAATTTTTGCCACATGATTGTTATTCATTATACTGCTAGCAAACACCGTCTTGTGTGTGCAAAAAAGACAAAGAGAAAAATAATAGCTAGGGTGCTTCATGTATGGCTGCATTCTAGCTCATTTAGAAAAGTTCTTGTGAAAAACATATAGTTTGAAACACTGGAAATTAAGACATTATTTGTTTCTTCTGTCCTATGTTTGTTTTTCTTAAAAGTCTGGGCATTTGTCTTTCATCCTAAATGTTTTCATATATAGATATATATTATATATAATTTATTCATATACATAATGTATACATTTATACATATATGTATATGTGTATGTGTGGTATGTACACGTGATTGTGGGCATTTGCCTTTTAGGGAAAACCATATAAAGAGATGTTTACATGCTGATTTGTGTGAATGTGGAAACTGATACTTAGTGTCGTCCTTGGTCATTCACTATCTTATTCAATGAAGCACATAAATGAACCGAAATCTTGCCCATACCATGCGTCTGCCTATCCAGTTTGTTCCATGTAGTCTATCCTTGCCTTCTGAGTTCTTGAATTATAAACTCATGACTATGCCAACTAACAATGAAATAGGTTCTGAGTGTGTAAACACAGATACTCACATACATATCAGAGTATTAACCATGACAAAACTTATACAGACACAAAATTATAGTCTTTGATTAGGGAATATTTTCATGTTTTAATGTGACCTAACACATCAAGTTTTAACAAAAATAAAACAACTTGAGATACTTTTGTCAAACAACTCAGTAGTTGGTTCTTTTAAAGACTTAGTAAGATTGATAAATTTTTAGTTAATAAGATAAAAATAAAAAGGAAGAAGTCAAAAATGAAGAAAATTATAAATCGAGAGGCTGGAGAGATGGCTCAGTGGTTAAGAGCGCTGACTGATCTTCTAGAGTTCCTGAGTTCAATTTCCAGCAACCACATAGTGGCTCATAACCATCTGTGATGGGATCTGCTACCCTCTTCTGGTGTGTTTGAAGATAGCAACAATGTGCTCAGACAAATAAAATAAGTCTTTTAAAATATATATATATATATATATATATATATATATATATATATATATATCTCAAAATGGTGTCAGGGTCCCCAATGAAGGTGCTAGAGAAAGAACCCAAGGAGCTGAAGAGTTTGCAGCCCCTTAGGATGAACAACAATATGAACTAACTAGTACCCTCAGAGCTCCCAGGGACTAAAGCACCAATAAAGGGGTACACATGGTGAGACTCATGGCTCCAGCAGCATATGTATAGCAGAGGATAGCCTAGTCAGTCATCAATGGTAGGAGAGGCCCTTGGTCCTGTGAAGGTTCTATACCCCAATGTAGGGGAATGCCAGGGCCAGGATGCAGGAGTGGGTGGGTTGGTGAGCAGGGGGAGGGGGAGAGAACAGGTCCCCCCCAGGGGAAACCAGTAGAGGAGATATCATTTGAAATGTAAATAAAGAAAATATCTAATAAAAATTGGTCCTAGTACAATAGACTCTAATAAAATACAGAACATTATTTAAATTTGCACGCTAAAAACAGAGAAATCTTATAAGAGATTTTCTTTTTTTTTTCTTTTTTCATTATTGGATATTTTCCTTATTTACATTTCAAATGTTATCCTCCTTCCTGTTTTCCCTCCCTCCTGGAAACACCCTATCACATCCTTCCTTCCCCTGCTTCTATGAGGGGCTTCCTCCACTCACCCACCCACTCCCACCTCCCCACCCTCTATTCCCCTACACTGGGACATCTATCTAGCATTCCTAGGCTCAAGGACCTCTCTACCCATTGATGCATGACAAGGTTATCCTCTGCTACACATGCAACTGGAGCCATGCGTACTCCTTTGTTGATGGCTTAATCCCTGGGAGTTCTGGGGGGTCTGGTTGGTTGATATTGTTGTTTTTCCTATGGGATTGCAAAACCTTTGAACTTCTGTCCTTAGTCTAACTCCTCTATCGGGGACCCCGTGCTCAATCCAATGGTTGGCTGCTAACATCTGCCTCTGTATTTGAAAGTCTCTGGCAGGACCTCTTTGGAGACAGCCATATTAGTCTCTTTTCAGCATGTACTTCTTGGTGTCAACATTAGTGTCTGGGTTTGGTAACTGTATATGGGATGAATCCTCAGGTGGGACAGTCTCTGGGTGGCCTTTCCTTCACTCTCTGCTCTATACTTTACCTCAATATTTGTTCTTGTGAATATTTTGTTCTCCTTATAAGAAGAACCAAAGCACCCACACTTCGATCTTCCTTCTTATTGAGCTTCATGTGGTCTGTGAATTTTATCCTAGTTATTTGGAGCTTTGGGGTTAATATCCACTTATCAGTAAGTGCATACCATGTGTGTTCTTTTGCCATTGGGTTACCCCACTCAGGTAAATTTTCAACTGAGGAATATCGAATGGCTGAGAAGCACCTAAAGAAATGTTCAACATCCTTACTGATCAAGGAAATGTAAATCAAGACAACCCTGACATTCTATCTCACACCAGTCAGAATGGGTAAAATCAAAAAAGATGCTGGCAAGGATGTGGAGAAAGAAGAACATTCCTTCATTGCTGGTGGGATTGCAAGCTGGTACAACTACTCTGGAAATCAATTTGGCAGTTCCTCAGAAAATTGGATATAGTACTACTTGAGGACCCAGCTATACCACTACTGGGCATATACCCAGAAGGTGTTCCGACATGGAATAAGGACACATGCTCCACTATGTTCATAGCACCCAGAAGCTGGAAAGAATCCAGTTGTCCTTCAACAGAGGAATCGATACATAAAATGTGGTCCATTTAATCAGCTTTTAAAAAATGGTGAATTCGTGAAATTCTTAGGCAAATGGGTGGAATTAGAAAATATCATTCTGACTGAAGTAACCCAATTGCAAGAGATTTTCTAACTGTACATCATTTCTGCAAAAATGTCATTGATATAAATAATTCAGGAAAGCCCATTGTAAGCAGTGAGACTGATGGTGAACCAAAAGACCTCTCTCAACAAAAAATGCAGAACTAAGCAGACTCCGTGCTTATTCTTGATATACCAATTTGTCTTTTTTTTTTCTAGTCTTTAAAGGTTTAGTTCCTTAATTTTCCTGAGTGTCATTTTTACCTGTCTTTATATACTCCATGTGTATACTTAATGTTCATAGAGGTCAACTGAAGACATCAGATCCAATATAACTGGGATTACTGGTGGTTTTGAATCATCTTATGAGTTTGAGGATCAAAACTAGGATGCTCAACAAAAACAACAAGTTCTCTTACTTACTGATCAGTCTATCCTGATTCTTAGATTCAATCTCCAGGCAAGATTTTTATTGTTATCTTGTTCCACAAAGTAGAAGGTTGAAAGACATTTCCAATTTTATTCTATGAAATTAGTAAAAGTATAATATTGAATCAGATTAAGACACATCATAGACAGCAAATTAGAGAGAAATTTGTTGAAATATGGATGCAAAATTTTTCAACAAATACTTGCAAAGTGAATTCAGGAGTACATTAATATCATACACTATGATCAAGTGTGTTTCCGACCAGAATGACAAGGTTGGGCCAATATATATTAATAAATGCTATCAATGATATATGAATAGATAAATTTAATACAACATAGAAATAAACCTAAGAACACAAACCTTGTAAGGATTTTAACTGAAGACAAAAAGATAGTCCATAAAGTTCAACATAGATTCATAATAATACTCAAGGAAACATTATGAATCGATGGAATTTATTTTCAAATACTAAAACCTATAAACAACAATATATCAAATGGAGACAAACAGAAATACAAAATATCTTATTTAATGTAAAGTTAAAGTCTTAGCTATAGAAAATACAAAGGGAGAGGAATACTGAGATTTAAAAGTAGGAAACAAGATGACTAACACATTTGCAGATGATATGATTCTATATTGAAGAGACTCTATATAATATTTTAGAAAACCCCTAGATCAAATAAATACTCAAAATAAATTTTTATGATACAAAATCAATATAGAAATTTTCCTTCATATATTCCAAAAATATATTCTTAGAGAATGAAATTTAGAAATATATCTTATTCAAAATATCCTCCAAAAGTAATATCTTGAATTATATCTAACCAAAATAGATAAATACTTCTAGAAGAATAACTTCAAAAGACTGAAAAAAAATCATCAAAGAATCTAGCCAATGTGAAAACAAAAACATATTGTTAGTTTGGCAGAATTAACATTGTGAAAATTGGTAAACTACAAAATTCAATCTGCAGATATGAAGCAATAACTGCCAAGATGATGACATCATGGTTCACCAATCCTAATACAACAGTGAAAAACTTCATAAGAAACCACACAGGCCAGAATGAAGGAGTAAGAACAGAGATGAACACATCACAAAACTTGACCTCATACTTTATACTATAGAACTTTAATCATAAAAACTTCTGGTACTGATAAAAGAAAAAAGAAAACTAAATCAATTAAATAGAATACTGGACCTAGAAAAATTCAATTAGCCATGTCTATTTGATTCTACATAAAGGAGGTAAACATACATTGTAAAAAAAAATTGCACTAATCAAATAGTACTGGCAAAACTAACATTCACCTGCAGAGAAATGAAACTGGATTTCAATTTTTCAGTATTTACAAATAAACACTTCAAAAGAGATCAAAGACCTTAATTCAAAACTTGAAAGGCTTAAAATTCTAGAAGAAAATATAGGGCAACTCTTCAAGAAATTATGATAAATAAAAAAGTGCAGGGACAGTGATGGAGCAGGCACTGAGGGAATAGTCCATCAATGACTGGCCCAACTTGAGATATATCCTCTGGACAAGAACAGCCTAACATAAATGTCCTGAGAGGCTCCATCCAGCAGCCTTTCACAAATGCAAAGAACCACAGCCAAACATTAGCCAGAGCTTGTGAAGTTTTGTGGAAGAGCTTGTGCAAGGATTGAGGAACCCAGAAAAGATAGGGAATCCACAAGAAGACCACCAGAGTAAACCTGGACACTTGTGGGGCTCACAGACACAGAACTGCCAACAAAAGACCATACATAGGCTGTACCTAGGTGTATGTACATATGAAGCAGATGTGCAGTTTGGTCTTCATGTGGGTCCTACAGCAACTGGAGCTGGGGGCTTACACTAACTCTGTTATTTTCTTGTGGATCCTGTTCCCCTCACTGGGCTGTCTTGCCTATCTTCAGTGGGAGAGGATGTATTTGATCCTACAATGACCTGAGGTGCCAGGGTTGGTTGGTACCCAGGGAACGTATCCTTCTTCTCAGATGTGAAGGGGGATGTGTAATAGGAAACCTTGGAAAAGACAGGGTGCTGCTAAGTTAATAAGTAAGCAAATTAATGGAAAAAAATTAACCTGTTTAAATAGAATATCAGGAACAGTGTAGCTTCTTTTTTTTTTTATTAACACTTGAGGCATTAACAGTTCTATATGTATTTTTAAAGTTCCTGAACAAGAAAGAAAAATAACAGTGAAACATTTAGATATCTCACAGAATGGGAAAATAATGATCACCAGTTATACCTCAAACAGGGGGTGAATAACCAGAATTTATAAAGAACCGAAGAAACTTGATACAAAGAAAATAAACCTACCAACTAACAATTAGGCTACATTGAAATAGATGGTTTTAAAAACAAGGTTAATAAAGATGCGAGAAAATACAAAAACATCAGCTGCTTATGAGTTGCTAGAATCTAGACTTTTAGATATTTATCATACCATATCCTTTTGATTACTAAATGTAATTTTAGGTAAAGATAAAATATTTTAAAGCTTTTTCAAATATACTTAATGTTATTTATCCTTTGGCACTCCCTGTCCTCTATTGACTAATATCTTCTCTTCCCAATTAAAGATGTTCTGCATGTACACTTTCCCCTTTTATGTCACTTTTATTTAGCTATTTCCTTCTCTACTTAACCCAGGCTTCTTTTCTTTACTGTCATGCTATGTTTACTCTATATACACAAATCTGAAGATTTAGAGCTAGAAACTAGACCATCAGAACATCAGGCACTGATCTTTTTATGTCTGAGTTACCACATTAAAAGTAATATTTTCTAGTATCACCCAATTAACTGATAATTTCTTTATTTTCTTTTGACCTGAATAACATTACAAAGTATATGTGCTCCACATTTCCATGATCATTTCATCATTTAAAGCATATTTAAATTATTTCCATTTTTTAACTATTGTGATTAGAGTGGTAATTAACATGGCTGAAATTAACATTACTCCGTACAGTAGAATATGCAATCAGGCCTTTCATTTATGATGGGATAGGATAGCCAGGCCATTTCAAAAATTTGGTTTAGATTTTTGATAATGTTCTATACTAATTTTCAGAGTGTCAACATAATTTTGCAATCACACTTAGAGTAGTATAGTGACAGTTCACATTTCCATAAGTTTTCTTCAGCATCTGCAGTTGGTTGTTTCATTGACCTTAGCAATTCTGACTTCATAGGAAGAAATTTCAAAGTTGGTTTGATTTTCATTTTCTTTATTGCTAATGATTATGAGCATTTTTTAAAGAAATTTCTTAGCTACTTTTATTTCGTCTCGTGAACTTTTTGTTCAGGTCCATAGGCAATCTTTGGAGAGTTTTTTGTATATTCTAGATGCTAACACTGTCAGATACATAGCTGGCAAAATATATATACATATATATATATATATATATATCATAAACAAACATTTTATATATATACATATATATACATGTATGTATATGCATATATACATACATGTATACATACATGTATATATGTGTGTATATATATATATATGGACTGTGTGTTGAAAAATACTTCCTGTACAATGTATAATATCTAAGTACGGGGTAACAAAAGTCCAGGACCAGAAATGAGGAACCTCCTTTTGTTTGTGATTAGTGATATTCAAGAGACATCTCAAAACAATGTGAGGAGATTGTTCTTGGGTTGGTTTCTTCCCAGAAGATGAAATCCCTGTTACTGAAGATGTCATGCACTTGAGACATAAGTCTTTGTTTTCAGGTTTAAAAGTTGTTTTTATTGTTTTATTTCTTTTATTGTTTATGGTACTTATATACATTTCAAATGTTATCCTCTTCTCTAGTTTCTCCTCCAGAAACCCCCTATTCCATCCTCCCTCTATCCCTACGTCTTTGAGGATGCTCCCTCACCCACCCACTTCCACCTTCCTGCCCTGGCATTCCACTACACTGGTCCATGGAGTCTTTCCAGGACCAAGGTCCTCTCCTCCCATTGATGTCTAACAATGCCATCCTTTGCTACAAATGCGGCTATAGCAATGAGTTCCTTCTTGTGCAATTTTTGGTTGGTGGTTTAGTCCCTGGGAGCTCTTTTGTTGATATTGTTGTTCTTCCTATGGGTTGCAAACCCCTTCATCTCCTTCACTCCTTTCTCTAACTCCTCCACTGGGAACTTCACCCTCTGTCCAATGGTTGGTTGTAAGTATCCACTTCTGTATTTGTCAGGCTCTGGCAGAGTCTCTCAGGAGACAGCTATACAGGCTCCTGTAACCAAGCATGTCTTGGCATCAGCAATAGTATCTGGGTTTGTATATGATATGGATCCCCAGGTGGGGCAGCTTCTGGATGGCCTTTCCTTCAGGTTGTGCTCCACTCTTCATTTCCATATTTCTTCCTTTGAGTATTTTGTTCTCCCTTCTTAGAAGGACTGAAGCATCCACACTTTGGTCTTCTTTCTTCTTGAATTTCATGTGGTCTGTGAATTGTATCTTGGGTATTCTGAGATTTGCATCTAATACCTACTTATCAGTGAGTGTATACCATATGCATTCTTTTGTGACTGGGTTACCTCCCTCAAGATGATATTTTCTAGTTCTATCCATTTGCCTAAGAATTTTATGAAGTCATTGTTTTAATAGCTGAGTAGTATTACATTGTGTAAATATACCACATTTGCTGTATCCATCCCTCTGTTGAAGGACATCTGGGTTCTTTCTAGCTTCTTGCTATTAAAAATAAGGATTATGAACAGAGTGGAACATGTATTCTTATTACATGTTGGAGCATCTTCTGGGTATATGGGCAGGAGTGTTATAGCTGGGTCCTCAAGTAGTATTATGTTCAATTTTCTGAAGACCCACCAGACTGATTTCCACAGTGGCAGTCTCTAGATAACATTTCCTTCAGTCTCTGCTCCACTCTTCATCCCTGCATATTCTTTTGACAGGAGCAACTCTGGATTAATATTTTTGAGATGGGTGGGTGACCCCATCCCTCAACTGGGGGCCATGCCTATCCACTGGATATGGTCTCTCCAGGTTCTATCTGCCTTTGTTGTGTATTTCAGCTAATGTATCACAGTTGGGTCTTGAGAATTTCTTCAGGCTATGGTATCTGGGACTTTTTTTTTGTGGCTATGTACAGTTCCCCATTCTCCCACTGCTACAGAACTCTCTTCAAATTCCTGACCTTCTGTACTTCTCTCAGTCTCCTCCCCCATTTGATCCTGCCTCCTTTTTCCTTCTCCCTGCTCTCTTTCTCCCAGATCCCTCCTTACCTCTATCTCCTGAAATTATTTTTTTCACCTTGTCTTGAAAGATTCAATCTGAATATGACTTGAAAGTCTCTTCCCCAAATAGTATAGAAAGTCATATACAAGTTTACAAAGAGGAAATCAATAAATCTACCCATCTGTGACACCTACTAATCACAGCAGTGTTCACCTTGACAGATATCTCCAATAGTACAATACTTTGGTGGTAACCAATATCTATCATTTTGTACTCAAGACCTGTTCAAGAGAAGGAGCATTCCTGAAAACCTAGAGAACTCCTTGGGCCTAGTAAAATCTTAGATCTTAGAAGATAACCCACTCTGCCCACTTAGACTAGCACAATTTCTAACAGTCTACTAAATACTTATCCTTATACACAGAGATAAATGTAACTCTCATCCTATGTTCCAAAAGCATTCCTTTACAATAGATGCAGGCCATCACAGCAAACCAAAACTTGTCAAAATATAGAAAATAATTGAGCACAGGGTAGCCAGCACCATGTAGACATTCTGAAAACTGGTAGAGCTATAATGCCACTCCTATCTCAAACTCTCAGGGAACACTGGGGGCAAGGAGATAGAAATATTTTCAGGGACAAAGGAATGGGAAGCCTACTGTAAAGCCCACTTCCTAGAAAAGACCAAGAAAATACAACTGTGATACCGCAAAAATATGGCTTTCTAATCAATACTTGAAGAAAGATAACCCTGACAAGCTAACCTAGAAGGAAAAGATATTATAGTACTCATTACTAGACAAAGAATTATAAACTCTAAAGACTGTTTGGAAGAGAACTAATATTACATACAAATGGGCACTGTAATTGATTATATAATACCAAGTAGTGTACCTTGAAATTACACATACACACTCACATGCACGCACACAAGGGTATGTGAGAGTTTCCCACTCCTAACATATAAGCAGTGAACTTCATAAATTAATTGGGAGATATTATATATATTTTCATATATTTTATATATTATATATGTTTATATGTACTTATATATACTTTTATAAATATATAGATCTCATAAGGTATGGCTAAAAGATGCTCGTATTCTGTATGTATATTAGCATATATATAATATGAATGTATGAGATATATTATATATAAATTATATATATAGTTATACATATATACTTATAAAAAAAAGTATATATAAATATATAGTACATATAAAAATATGTACATATGAAATACAATTATATTTGACTCATATAATATATGATTTATACTAAAGGTACCTTATTTGTATTAAAGATAAATATGTATACATATTTTTTCTTATACTCATATTAATTCTATCTGTCATATATACGACATATATTTCTTACATTTTTACACAAATAAAACATCTTAATCACCAAATGTTCCTATTTAGAAGAACAATGTGAAGTTATTTTGATTATCTTTCTCCATCTCTGTCTGTCTTTGTCTCATTATCTCTCACATACACATACACACGCACACACACACACACACACACACACACACATGCTGACACAGAGTTATCTAATGAACAAAATTTACAAAATTTTCTGTGAAGTTAAAAAAATAACTGCATCTAGAAACATGTGAATGAATCCCTTTGACTAGTTAGAGACAAGTGTATTAAAACATTTTCTCAGAAAAGCTAATATTGATTGAATAGGGTTAATATATTAACAAAACTGTTTTGAGGCACATTCTTTGCTAAATATCATTTCAATAACTTTAAATGCACTAAATTATTGCTTATATTGCAGACATAGTCTCTACTGTCAATCCTTTCAACTATTAGGAGAATTTGTCATGTAGTCTACCATAAGGAAAAGTGTCATGTACTGAAACATGAATTCTAAATAATGCTTCCCTATTTCTTATGTCTATTTGGGCAGCTTCGTCCTTAAGTGCTGACTACTATTCTCCCACTCTCATGAGTCATTTTGTCTCCTATAACCTTGTGTTTCTTCAGTCTGCACTGGTAACCAAGTGGGTTGTAGTTATTATTTTGGTTTTTCTCACCCATCAGATAAGATCTTTTGTGCTTCATACTTTGGAGATGTTCCATAAAGCTTGATGAGGTCATGAACCTTGTGCTTCTACTTCTTCAGATATGATAAATACATTGTTTCCAACTCCAACCCCTCAAATAGCTAAGTAAAAAACAGCCTGTGAGGATATTAATGAGGAGCATTTTAGAAACCTATGATCTACCTTAGAATTACTTACTCATTGTACTCAAACTTATTGTTTGCTTAAGCTTTAAGGCAATACTATTTTTTTAAACCTATGACATCCTGAACTTTACTTCATATTGGGTCCCAAATCTTCTTTAATCTTTGTATATATCTGAACATGTAGTATGTTTGTTTTTCTCTGTTGGACTAGATAAAAACTAGATGAACTGCTAATTTCATAAAATAGATTATTGACTAGATCTTCAAGGCAGCACAGCTTTGCCATAAACATTTCATGGATTACTTTCCATTAATTAATAATTGTCATGATGGAACTAGACATGACAATCTTTTTGATACTTAATAAATACAGTGTTGCTTTTCCTTGTAGCACAAAGTTAAAGAGTAGAAATAATATTGACCTATATTTATCCTTAGTAAACTCTTTTAATGCTATGAAAAATATCATATAAATATTTTGTTCATGTGTATATGTAAATATGTTAGTAATTTAATATTTGAAGTTTATATCTTTAATATTTTACTTAATATTTGATCTTTTCTTTTTATATCTCTATCACGATTATCACCATCTTTTACTTTCACTTTGTAATTGTGCATAATTGGAGTTTCAATCATTTAGTCATAGCATAATCATGTAAGTATTTACTGTAGAATAATTTATGCCTTTACAGTGTACACCCTGTTTTACAGCATTGAGGTACAGATAAATGAGTTAACAAAATGATCACTGTACCATCTTGAATACAATGAATGTCATTGAATGCTTACACACACCTGTACACATCTAACGGGATGACTTACTATATTAAAGCCATGGTGAGTCTGAAAAATTGTAGGAAACAGAGTAACACATATTTGCAAAACATGTTACAGTTGCCCCATTTGATCAGACCTTGAGTACAGTGAAGAAAGCAGCTTTGCAGAGAAAATGGAGTCCTCTTCTGGAAACTCTATGATAAAGAACATTTGATTTACACAGCAACAAAAATAAACCAATGTGTCCAAAGGTAGTTTTCAAAAGTAGCAAGAATACATAGGGTATTCAGAAGAAAAGCCTTGGATAATATCGTGAAAGTCTCATAGACCATGGAGAGATCTGTTGTCGTCAAAATTCTATGTGGCTGTGAGTGAGAGTGCAGAGATAATATGAAATATAGTTGGATACCTGTAACATTTACTGAGCTGCTTCAGGGAAGTAGAATCTACTGCAGTAACACAGTATTCCAGTACTGTGAAATAATAACAAAAGTATTGATGCAGAGGGATAACTCTAGCTTGGAAAGGAAATTATAGAAGTTAAATTTGTTTTATTAACTAGCAAAAATTCCATGTCTTTTGAAACAGAAAATGAAATTTAATTTGTTATATGAACATTTAATATTTTTAACAAAGAGAGTATTAAAGTTTTGAGCTAAACAACTGTATGACTTACACTAACATTTACTGATATAAAACCACTAAATAAAAACTAAGATTATGGAAAAGACTTGGAGAAAGATGTAATAGAAACAGAAAAGGAAATGGCCAGTTAATGTCTGGGTTACATTTGAAGATAAATATAAAGTAGGTATTTAAAAATCTTGTTGAAGTGAAAAATTTTTATTTCTTTAACAACTCAGTTGTGGCATGGAATGATTTTCTGGAAGCTGTCTTGTGAGAGAGCATTGGATGCTTTGCTGAAAACAGACACTTGAGAGAGTACATAGTGTTCAGAAAAAATATAAATGGAATACCATGAACAGTGAGAGGATCTGTTGCACTGCTAGGCCATCCAGCATTTCCCTGATATTTGCTGGTCTTCATTGGTTGGTCTTTATTTAAAAACCTTCTCCTGGTAGTTTAGCTGGTTCTGGCCACTTTTGCTGACTAGTGCTGACTTGGTAGCCCCTTCATTTTCTTGCCTCCTCTACTGATTTATGTTTGATGTTTGCTTTTGAACTGGACTACTAGTATCTTGATAACCAAGATTAGATTGTCCCAAGGAACTACTTCTAAACAGGCCCACAACACTCTTTCCATATTAACTTTCTTTTTCTCCTTCCTCTGGTCAGTTGGTTTGAAGGGAGGTTGAATCATTTAAGAATCCTCAATAACATGAGTTCTGAAAAAAAATCTACTCCTATAGCTGGTGCACAACATGTCCTAGGCATAATGGGTAACTCTATTGCTAATGTGGTAGGGGAATATGCAGGTTTTATGTGTTGGCAATTGTGTAAGGAGATTGGCAAAATAGTAGCTGCTGCTGTTTGGTGGTCTTCTGCCATACTCTTGGTAGTGGTTTTTGGTTTTGCTTTATAGTTTTCATATATACCATTTAAAAAAAAATGGGAGGACATTGAAAACTTGAGTGAACTTTGAAGGTTCACTCAATTCTCTTGTGTTGGAAAGGATTGCAGAATTGGCTATGTACTTAGAGGGTTTGAAGATAGAGTTGAATTTCTTGGAAAGCAAAAATAGCCAGGAGGAGAAGAACAATGAGTTCAGGCTTTGTGTCTGATAGTGAGAATTTGTCATATGATAAAAGAGGGAAGTAAATGAGGCTAGAAGGAAGATGGCCACCCTGCCCTGCTCCACACATCTCATTGCTAAGATTCCCAAGCATATCCATGTGACAGGGGCTGGGAATAGCAGGAGGTGGTACAGAGGCAATGAGTTAGTGTTCAACCAAGTGCATCAACAGTGGATTTGCCTGGGTTTGCACAGACATCTTCACCTTTCCTAGTCTTTGTACAAAATATTCCTGCTAATGATGGTGGTCATGCTTATAATGAGTTGACATGAGTCTAATAGAAATGCTATATCAAAAGCATTTTAAAGAGGCCTCTGTATTGCATGGCTTGAATTCTCCATTTGTTATAGAAATGTTAAGGAACTGGGCTATGCAGCATTGATTGGAAGACATTGGTATCAGCTATGTTAGAAGCTGTTCAACAATTACAATGTTGTTGTGGTGGAAGTATGAAGCTACATAAATAAAGCCATGTAATATACCAAGGGGGAACAAATGTTGTTAAAGACCAAGTGTATGGTGAAGGACATTATGCTACTCTACAGGAACAAATCCTCTCTGATGATATGGTAATTGAACAATGTAGTGTTGAATCTTTAAGAACTTGGGATATGATGGGTGATTTACATTATTTACTTATGTAATACAGGGTGTGGCAGAAGTCTTTACTGATTTATTACAGAGACTGGCTTCAGCTATAAATGCAGCCATATCAGACCCTGAAAATATACAGTCATTGATATAGATATTGGCATTTGAAAATACAAGTACTGAATGTAAGAAAGCAATCAGATCAATGAAAGTACAAGGATGCTGATAGACAAATGGATAAGAGAGACATCATGCCAATATTGTAGAGCAAAACATAGCTAGAAGTCTCAGGAACCAAAATGCCTGATGCTTTAATGGTGGTAAATTTGGACATTTCCAAAGAAATTGTAAGGCTAGAAGATTCAAAGCTCAAAATAGGAGTTGCATTGACTCTGGAAAATAGAGTATTCTTAGAAGAGAACAAGCAGGTTTTGGCTGCAATGAAACACAAAGGCTTAGATAATATATAGCCACTGTGGAAAGGGCAAACATTGGCCTAAGGATTGTAGGTCTAAGAGAAAAATACAAGGTAACCTGTTATGATTAGGAAATTAACTGTGGGAACTGTCAGCTTAAGGTCCCATAGCAAAAATACGAGGTATCTTCTTTTGGTCAGGTAGGTGGTACCAAGTGGAAAAGAAGACAAAACTAAGCATTTATGATGTTATCTGCTACAGAAGAAAGTCCAGTTTTGGATCTGGCCAGATACCCTATCCCCAAAAGTTGAATGTTATAAGATAACAACTAGTCTTTATGGTTTATTACCTTTAGGAACAGTAAGAATAATCTTGGGAAGAGGTGGGTTAATTTCTCAAGGATTTATTGTACATCCACATGTAATAGATGGGAATGGCAAGAGGGAAATTTAAATTATGGCTTATATGAAAATTGAGATGTAAATTAATGCAGGAGATAGAATTGTTCAGCTGTTATTGTTTCTTTACATCAAGGGTAAGTATGCTCCAGTTGAAAGAACAGGTGCTTTTGGGACTACTGGAAACATCTACTTTGGCAAATAATGGTTACTGATCAGAGACCCAAACTAATGATACAAATGAAAGATGCTGAAATAGAAGTTTTGGTAGATACATTATCTGATGGTAGTATATTTTGTCCAAAGTATTGGAATCAAGATTGGCCATTGTAAAAGGTTTCCACACAGTTTTTAAAAATTGGTAAATCAATACAAATAAAACAAACTGTTGAGTGGATTAACAGTTTGGAACCAGAAGGGCAAACAAGGAAGATACAACTTTATGTGGCTGACAATAAACTAGTAAAGGATCATTTCCACTTTGCCAAATATTTCTTAATACAATTATAAATTTGTATCTTCCCCTCAACCTTCTTGATGCTCACTTTGTGATGACCTGGCTTTATGTTCTGCTATTCTTTGTCTCTGTCACTTGTTTTATTCTCCCAGTAGCCAGAAGATTACACTGTACAGTGACCAAGATCATAAGCCAAGCACCAAAGGCTCGTAGTTCTGTAATTTGCCATGGAATTGTACAGGAGTATGGTATCTATATCTTCAAAATTAGACTACTAACATTATATTTCCCATGAGTCTTGCTGCTGCTACTTCTGTTATTGCAGTTTTGACACTAGATCATAATTTATTTTTTTTTACCTTTTTAAATTTATTCTTCTCTCATACAATCCAGTCCAACTACAACTCTCCCTCCCTTCACTGCTCTCAGTCCCCCCCTCCCATCTTCTCTATCCCCAAATCTACTTTTTGGTGTTCCAAGATCTGAGGGCAGATACCAGATGGAGATATCCGTTGGTTTTTTTTGTTTTGTTTTTTAAAGTATTTACAACAGTGTACAAAATGAGTCCTGCATCCAACAATGTCCGTTCCTCAGAAGCAGTATAACATATATGTCAACTTACATGAATTCACAGAGACAGTTGCAGCATGCACAGGGTCAACACTGGTCCAAAGCTTACATGGACCCAAGACTGATAGGAAGAAGTAGACACGGTCTTCCAACCATAACCTAGAATCACAACAATCAGCAATGTTCAAAGGAAAATATTAGTATTCTCGAATGAAGTCTCACTAGAAAGGCCAATAATACTCAAAGGCAAGCCCCATATCTAGCAGTAGATGTCCA
Source organism: Montemys delectorum (assembly GCA_019843815.1). Classification (NCBI taxonomy): domain Eukaryota; kingdom Metazoa; phylum Chordata; class Mammalia; order Rodentia; family Muridae; genus Montemys; species Montemys delectorum. The sequence goes on along the minus strand of JADRCD010231822.1, from coordinate 5,679 downwards.
ATACACAACGAACTATATAATATTTCAGGAAACTTTTTGACCTCATAATACCTACTATGAACATTTGTCTCTGTTGTACATACAAAGGGTTGCTTACCATTTATCATGCATATAGTAACCATTGGTAAAGAGTAGTAGAGATTCTACTTCTGAGTATCACAAATAATTAGAGTGTGTTTTATAAACAATGTTTGAAATTGTTGTAATTTCCACAGCCATATCTTTTCCTACATAGGTTTCATCTCTTTCTAAATTGCTATTCTGTGCAGCTATTTCATGGCCAATTTAGTAAGGCTTCATGGATATAGCTTCTCACATTTCTAGACAGAGTCTTACAGAAAGCTCTTTATTCCTCTAGCTTTTACAATATTTCTTGCTGCTTTTCTGCAGTATGACCAGAGATTTAGGTCAGGGGTTGTGTTATGAATGAATCAGTTGTATTCAACAATTCTGTATTTTGATTGGTTGTAATTTTCTCTAAGGGTCTCCATCTGTTGCAAAGGGAACGTTTCTTAGTCAGTGGTGAGGAATGTACTTGTCTTTGGGTATAAGAATAAATATTAAAAAAAGAATTGACAACATTATTGGCTTAATAAAGCAGTGGTTAGAGGTTTTTCACTATCCATGATTTCAGTAGCCTTGAGCATTTGACTAACTTTCCACTACCAGGCATGATTTCCTGCTGATTGAGTATGTCTTATGGATTATTAGAAACCTGCTTGTTGCTAGAAAAGTGGAAACCCTCAGAGTTATCATTCAACCAGTTATAATTTTTTTAAAAATGGGTACATTTGTAATTAAGTTAAAAACAGTATAAAAGTTATTTTTAAGCTTAAAATTCAAGTTTTCTAAGATTAAAATAAATCCTTGATTTCCCACAACAATATTTTCATATATATTGATTTGTTCATAGTAATGTTTACTAGAAAATTAATTTAAAACAAAAAACCAGCTTTTTCTTTTATCATACCTATGTAATGTACATTTAAAACCTCCAAATAAATTTTACTTTTATGTTTTCCTATTTGACAAAACTTTTCCTTTTTGATATTCAGTCATTGCTTTATCTTAATATATAAAAAAATTCTGTTTCAAGAATTATGTTTACTTAAAGTATTCTTACTAAATTACATAGTCATTATGAAATGTGCTTTAATATATAAATATTTAAATCTATTTATGAAACTGATATTACTAGATAAAAATAACATGTAGTATTATAAAAGACTTTTATCTATGTTATATAAAATTAAAGTTAAATACTTATTCTTTGAAGATCAATAAAATTGTACTATTTAATTAACTAAAAGTAAAAGGACATAACAACAAAGACTGTATTCTGAAATGGAAATTTCTGATTTCTTTGGAAACTCAATTGTATCATGTGATATTCTTCTAGAAACTGTCCTATGAGAAGATGTTCTTATATTTTACAAATTGTTTGTGATATTTAATATTCTGCCTGGTATATTGCTGAGTGAAATGCTACTGACCTTTGTTTCAGTAAAGTTACAAACATAAATATTATTTATTTCACTTAAAATTAAAAAAAATATTAATGTGAAGGATGTTTCTTAAAAAAATAAATAAGCTAGGCAGTGGTGAAAGCCTTTAATCCCAGCACTTGGGAGGCAGAGGCAAGTGAATTTCTGAGTTTGAAGCCTGCCTGATCTACAGAGTGAGTTCTAGGACAGCCAGGGCTATACATAGAAACCTTGTCTCAAAAAAACAAAAAGAAAGAAGGGAAGAAAGAAAGAAAGAAAGAAAGAAAGAAAGAAAGAAAGAAAGAAAGAAAGAAAGAAAGAAAGAAAGAAAGAGGAAAGATAATAGAAATGACTCACATCTAGAATGTCCCATTAATCCCCACTTTTAAGCATTCCACTGCTTTCCAAAGTCCCCAAATCCACATTCCTCCAAACAAAAGCATGAGTTCAGGCCTATCACGTCAATACTCAAGTCCCAGGTACCAACTTCTGTCGAAGAGATATCGTGCCAAGGACAGACACCATGACCAAGGCAACTTTTTTTCTTTTCTTTTTTTTTTTTGGTTTTTTCGTGACAGGGTTTCTCTATGTAGCCCTGGCTGTTCTGGAACTCACTCTGTAGACCAGGCTGGCCTTGAACTCAGAAATCCACCTGCCTCTGTCTCCCAAGTGCTGTAATTAAAAGATATGCCATCACTGCCCAGAGACTAAGGCAACTCTTACAGAACGTTGAATTGGGGCTTGCTTACAGGTTCATAGATTCAGTCCATTATCATCAAGTTGGGAGCAGGGGAGTATTCAGGCATTTTTGGTGCTAGAAGAAGACTGACTTCCAGGCAGCTAGGAGAAGATCGATTTCCAGGCAGCTAGAATAAGGGTCCTAAAGCCCACATCCAAAGTGACACACCTATTCCAACAAGGCCACAACTCCTAATAGTGCTATACCCTGGGCCAAAGATATACAAACCATTATACTGAGTGAGACCAGATTTCTTGGCCTGCTCATCTAGTATATTCACAGAAAATGCCTATTGGTGTTGGAAGCTGTGATACTGTGATGAGTTGTGATAAGAATTTTGAAGAAGGCTTTTCTCATCCATTCGGAATGGAATCAGAAACAAAATAGAGATCTCATCAGGCCCCCTCATTGTGCTGGGAAGAAGTGTGGTGTTGAATCTCCAGAGTAGTAGAAAATGTTTTTTGTCATCTAGTTATCGCCCTGGGAGGATCATCTTCTTGTATTTTCATGGGTGTCTGCTGGAGCTAAGGTCTGGAACAAAGCAACAGGTGAACAAGTATGGAGAAGAAGGTTAAAAGGGAAAGATCTGTGGGAAATAGGAGCAGAGAAGCTGCCACAGATATTCTGCTACAGAGTTTAGAGAAAGACTGACAAGTTGGGTGAGGAAAGAGCAGAGCAGAGAGAGAGAGAGAGAGAGAGAGAGAGAGAGAGAGAGAGAGAGAGAGAGAGAGACAGAGAGACAGAGAGACAGAAAGACAGAGACAGAGAGAGACAGACAGACAGACAGACAGACACACACACACACAGACACACAGACACACAGACACACAGTCAGTCAGACAGACAGACAGACAGACAGACAGACAGACAGAGATATGAAGGCCTTTGGACAGCCTACCTTGTTTTGAGGAGGCATGACATTCAGCTTCAGTGAATAAGGGGTTGGATTTGGGGATTGGGACAAAGCAGCAAGTTTGGGGGAAAAGGTTAGAAGGTGAAGATCTGTGAGATGTACAGGAGATGGGAGCAGGAATAGCCAAGAAAGACTGCCATGGGAGTTCTGTTCCAGAAGTGGAAATGAGACTGAGGGATTGCGGCTGGGGTTACAGAGAGATAAGAGAATGTTGGCAGTCAGTCCACCTAGTTTTCTTGCAGATATGGCCTGTATTTGAGAAGGAGCTTCCTTCTGGAATTGGTGACTGTGAAAATCAACAAGAAGAGAAAGGAAGGTAAGGAGGGTTGGTCTCTGGCATCCACAGATTTGAAGACAGGGGAAAGCTGCTTTTGTGTTACAGTGTTAGGAACAAGACTGGAGGATTGTGTCTGCAGGAACTGAAAAAGAAGGTCTATGCACAACCTGCCTTGAGAACTGGGTTGTATTATTTAGGATTTTTATTGCTGTGATTATATACTGTAATCAAAAGCAAGTAAAAGAGGAATGAGTTTATTTGGCTTATAGTTCTATTTTGTAGTCCATCAGTGAAAGAAATTATGGCAGGAACTCAAACAGGGCAGAAACCTGGAGATAGGAGCTGATGCAGACTGGTGCTGCCTATTGTTTTGCTTTAAGGGTTTAATCAGCCTGATTCATTGTAGACTCTAGGAATCACAGCATATGAATAGCATCACCCACAATAAAATTGATTAAGAAAATGTCCTACAGGATTGCCTAAAGGCTTGTTTTATATAGAAATTAAGGTTTCCTCCTATTAGCTTGTGTTAGGTTGACATAAAACTATTCATCATAAGAATAATATACTCCAGTTCTTGAAAAAATAGGGAGAGAAGTTGAATGAGTGAAAATGACAACTATTAATATCTTGCAAGACTTTACAAGAAAATATGGATAAAATAATAGTATCACAAAATAGTGTAAACAGATTTCTATAAAAACTCCTGTGTAGAAGGAAAATTGACAAAATATATGCAAACATACAGAAAACAATCAATAAATAATAGCAATAACTTATTGGAAGTAAAGGTAAAATAACATAAAAACAGTCAAGGAATAAAGAGTAGGTTAAAATATAGATTCAACTATACTTTATTTGTGAAAAATTCTTTGTATTTAAGGAAAGAATAACATAGGCTAAAACATAAGTTGCAGAAAAATGAGACAAGCAAGTGGTAAACACAATAATGATTAGTATCATTTGCAGGAAAATGATTGAATGGAACATCCATGTGTTATATGAATTAGTCAGACTCAGAAACATAAAATCATATTCTCTCTTACATGTGGAATCTACCCCTAAGTCTTCCAATACATAATAAAACACATATGACATTAAAAAAACCACAGAAGCATAGACTATTAAAAAGAGGACAGATCAATTGAAGAAGAAAGAGTTGGGAAATTGAGATATAGATGAAAGCAAATATAGTATGTGAAAGCCACAATGCTAATAATTAATTTGAATATTAACTGAAATACAGTGTTCCAGAAGTCTTGCATGTAGGACATATTATATGGTCCCTGAATTTTATTAAATGCATGTATAGTACTTAATTTGCTCTAGCAAAACTGTAGTGTGAGCAAGTATAGCAAATGAAATTGAAGCAACTTAATAAAAAATGTAAGAGCTTATTTAATACATAGAAATATTTGATTTAATTTTAAGTAATTCATGACGAAAATAGAAAGGATAGTCATCACTAAAGTTTTGCATAATTTTCTACTAGGATTTATCATTGTAAAAATAATCATCACTATTTAACCTTCACACCCTAATTTAGAAAACATAGGAATGATGTTTGGAATACATGTCATTAAGGTCCATACTCTGAAGTATTTGGATTCAAAGCTTCCTAGAAAGTATATAAAATATGTTGTTATGTTTTGTATTCTGTGTATGATTATTAGTATCAACCCAGCAGTAATTCTGAGGGAACTGCTATGGAATATGTTATGATAAGTATAACACTTTATAAAACTGAAAACTGATTTTCAAGTTATAGATTATATCTTTCATATTTGCATGAAAGAATCAGAAATGTAGTCACATAGTTGCATGTGGCTGCTGTTAATTGATAGACAGAACACAGTTAAACATTCTCAAATTAGCAGTAACTAAGAATATACATAATCATACCCTTGATCGTAGAATGACATTTTGGGAGATATTTAAACAACCTCTTTTATAGTTGTGATTGAGTAATCTGAGTGCTTATTGCATACTTAGAAAGATTAATGGAAACCTAGAACATGAAAACCTTTCACTAATTAGTTTCCTCACCTCTGTTAAATCCCCAAAGAGATTCAAAGCAAAGGCACACAATGACAATTGCTTTACATTGCATTACAGTTTTACTACATTAATGTTTAAACATTATTTAATATTTATCAAACCCTCCACCATATGCATAATATTTCTAGACACACTACTGTCAAAGTAGTAATTTTGAAATTAGGCAAAGTTTTGTTGTTACTTCAAAACTGTACTTCATACTCTTTTG